>JBBMJY010000016.1:12946862-12990980 GCA_037833715.1 Toxotes lorentzi
CTTTCCATTGTAAAGCTCATGAACTGTGTATGACAACACTTTCCAACACTTTTATAAATATGGCAGAACTGGTTTCTGACTCTGTCAATGAATAACAATATGTAATGACTATAATTAGAATTATAATCAGACTGAATGGGTCTCTATAGACTTTAATACACTGTGTACATAACCAGTCAAAAGTTTTAGAACACCCCAGTTTTTCCAGTTTTTTATTGAAATTGATGCAGAGTTGGGAAAGTTCTTCCCAACTTGGGAAGAACTTTCCCAACTCTCTTGCAGAAGTTCCCATAAATGTGTAGCGCTTGTAGGTTGCCTTGCTTTCACTCTTCCAGTTCCGTCCAGTTCATCCCATCCCAGCTCAATGGGGTTTAAGTCTGGAGACTGTGCTGGCCACTCCATGTTTTCAAGCTTACCATCTTGTTCTTTTTTCCTAAGCTAGTTCTGGCATATCTTGGACTTATGTTTTGGGTCATTATCTTGCTGTAGGATGAACCCCTGACCAACGGTACTACAGAATGCTGTGGTAGCCGTTTTGGTTCAGGGTGCCTCTCACTCTGTACAGGTCACCAACCCTGGATCCAGCAAAACAACCCCAGACCATCACGCTTCATCCTCCATGTTTGACAGTTGATGTCACACACTGAGGAACCATCCTTTTGCCTACTCTACAGCGTAGAAAAAGCAATGGCTTTCTTGCTGCAACTTAACCTCTCAAACATCTCGAAGTCATACTTGACTTGCTTACTACGACCACTGTGCTTGTAGCTGTTGTCCTATCACGCAAGCTTATCTCAGAAGCTTGTCCTCTGATTCTGTTGTGGCTCTGGGTCTGCCAGACCTCTTCCTGTCAAAGTTTCCCCCAGTTTCTGAGTGCCTTTTGATGGTGAGGGAAACTGTTCTCACTGACATCTTGAAAGGTTGTTGTAAGTAATCAAGAAAAGTTGGGACACATGTAGGAACTGGTAGCACCAACTTTCAAGGCTTGATCAACCTCCATTGCTGCAGAACAGCTTTAAGTTGTTAACCCAGTTCTTGTTCCCTGAAAAAGGCCTTTTTAAATAATTCTGAACTGAACTTTATTTTTCAGTTTTGGGTAACCTTACCTTTTTTTCTTAACCTCTGGCAGTCACCACTTACCTTTGTACCATTTCAAGCTATTCATTGGACTTGAACTGCTTGAATTTCAATAAAAAACTGGAAAAATTGGGGTGTTCTAAAACTTTTGACGGGTAGTGTATGTCATGATAACTCATAAAGTGCATGTGTCAGTCAGTCAGAGAGTGCGACAGTTCATTAGATTAAGATCTCTGTTGCCTGCTCCTCACCTCTACTGCAGGCTCCAGGATACATTAGCTGCAGCTAGAATAATACACCAGAATCTCCAAATGAACTGTTGGCGGTCCATTTGCATTGTGGGTAAGATAGGTGCCAGTTTTTGACAGCTAAGAAGAACATGTAGAGTAAAAAAAGAGAATATCTCTGGTTCCTCTGCATCAATTTTAATCCTTTAATCTATACTACTATTTATGTACTCATTCAACTACATCACCATACAAAACACCTTTTAAGAAAAAGAAAGCCATTTAATTAACACACTCTACTGCTTTGTTTCACAGTGAAACCAGTTCCATAAGGAGGTCACCTGCACCATGGTTTCCATATGCCCATGTATTTGTCTAGCCCCGGGTGTGGACGCTCTAGTTTCCTGCTTCCCGCTTGTCACAAATCACTTCATCAACCACGCCCTGAACCTGCAAACCTGACAAAGACATTGGTTCTTCATTCCGTTCCTCGCCAGATCGTACAACTTCCGCTGAGCTCTCAGGTATGACAGCTCTTAGTCCTTGTGTGCTTCCCTGTGCCCCAGGTTGACCAGCTCCTGTCAACCTTGTTTCCCCTCAGTGCCTTGTCTGGTGGGTCCTGGAGAGAAAAAAAAAAACACTTTTCTATTATATTGACATGCTGAGAGGAGGGTGTTGCGGTCACCTCATCACCCTAATAATTTTCAACAGCTGCATCTCTCTCCTACTTTCCAGAAACAAGTTTTTGATTGACCTTGTTTACATGAACTGGCAGCAGTGTGTAAGACTGACCACTAGGTGTCACAATGTTCAGCAGGTCTGAGGGGAAGTCCATGTCCATGCGCACAGACAAACACACTAAATCCATTATTAGTTCTGTATCATAAATATGATGATATTATTGCGTATAAATGTCAAGCTGCTGAATGACTGTGTTTCACTGAGTCCTCATAAGCCTCAGTGTGGTTTGTACTGATAAGAAAGGGTGTGGAATATCATACCGAGCCTCACACTGTACAACCAGTGCCTTATCAAGCAACTGTTTCAGTTTACTCATTTACTTCAGACTGTTTGCTTTTGTATTGTTATGGCTGAAATTTTAAATTTAGGATTGATTCCATCGAATTGTAATAAATAGATAAAAAAGAGAATAGTCAAAATGGAAGAAACAGAGGCCAAGAGATACTCTGACTTGATGCAACTTGGCAGCGAAGCAGAAACATGAGCAGTCAGACAATCAGAACTGATACAAATTTAGCTTCGAATAGGGACAGAAAATCCCAGCATCCCTTTAGCTTTTCAATAAAAAAAACAACAACAACTCTGTTATAAACTGACAGTGATATACGTCCCTCATACTCCTGCACAGATTCTGTGCTTTGGAACAGTGCATTTGGGGTAAATGCTCCTTTAATGAACCATCAAGCTGATGGTGCAGACTGCTTTACTTGGAGCTCTAACAGAGGCCTGTTGTGTGTTCTCCTACTATGGCTGTGTTTGTCACTGAGGACTATGGGAGGGAGCTGCCATGAGTCTGAGCCTGTGCCCAGCACTGCCCGCTCCCACCCCTCCTCTATCAACACACACATTCTAGTCTTACATCAGTTGTGAGGACACTCATTGACATAATACATTCCCTAGCCCCTTACCCTAACCAGAACCATCACAACTAAATGCCTAACCCTAACCTCAGCGTAAACCTAATTCTAACCTGAACCCTGAAACCAAGTCTTAATCCTCAAACTGCTCTTTCAAGCTGTCAGAAAGTGAGGACTGGCCAATATGTCCTCTCTTTGTAAGGTCTAAAACTCAAACTGGCCCAGTACACACACAGTTTGGCCTTTACTCATGTGTGAGGTCATCAGTCTTCTTAGTTCGCCTCCCTGACATGTCGAGTGTTTACACTGAGGGTGGAGATCCGTAGTCTGATATTTTCTCATAGCCTACAATCATGGATCTTGTGAAAAATTAACACTTAAAATAAATTGTTATGATTTTAAGCACAATTCTTGTGACTAATATATAAACTTTATTAAGAACCTATAAGAACAACCACCACTGTTTTGGTTTCAGGGTCTCCACCAGATTTTTGGAACCTGGTTCAGGGATTTGGTCTCATACAGCCACAAGAGTATATGAGTCAGCTGGCTCACTTGTGAATGTAGAATGACTCGTTATTGTTCAAGGCAGAGTCTAAGCTCTGCCTTGTCACTCCACATGAGGAAACACCAAGCTCAGCACAGCAGGGAGTGGGGAGTGATGACAGTAACTTCCACCTTTGGGAAACACAGACTCAAGAGCCTACAGGTGGAGGCTGAGTGGAGGTGGAGCTTGTGAAATTCTGTATCAGGGTCGACAGCAGTAGGGGCAAGCGTCAGCATGGCTTTCAGGGTTTTTAGAAGCGATTTAAAGGAAGTTGGAGATGTAACCTATCTGAGCTTAAAGGCAGGTTGTTCCAAAGTAGGCCCTCTGTGGACAGGGGCGTGATCACATACTTTTTAGCACATAGCATATTTTTAGCATACTAGCTAAGTAATTTAGCAATTAAAAGTTTTTACATAGAAGATTTCATCCTCACGGTGACAGAAATAGTTGAATATGAATTGTGTTAATGGTGTTGTGTTTCCAGCTGAGTCACTGTTGAGTGCCTTCATTGTCCTCTTCCTCCCATCAGTGGTTTAAAGTGGCCAGCTGTTCTCCCCAGTCTTGCCTCTGAGACATAATGTCCAACAAGGACTCAAAACATTTGCTTGCTAGCTCACATGATCAACACCAGTTGCCTAAAGGGAAGTGAACTGTTGGCTTAAAAGTGTTGGACTCACAGTGACCATTACCACCAAACCTTTCACTGTTAAACTCCTTCAATTACTACCACTGCTGTTAGGCTCATTTTAAAGCTGCGCTAATCAATATTTGTACACGAGCAATGGTTCAACGACTATACGTAATCAACAAAATCAATCAATCAGACTTTATTTGTATAGCACTTTTCATTCAGACATTGTAACACGAAGCGCTTTACACAACCCCACCATTACCCACCTGAATAAGTTTTAGTGTTTGCCCTCAAAAGCAATTCTTCTACTTCAATTGGTATATTCATTGTAAAACCATCTGGCAACACCTTACCAACCAACTAAAAAACCATAGCAACTGCCAAGCAGCAATCTGATAAATCACCTCAGTAACTGCACCATAGCAACCATCTTGAAACCACCAAGCAATGGTGTTGCAGTTGTCCAGTCTACCTGTCAAAACACGTTGAACCACCCAATGCTTCAGTTCAACTTTTATAACCATACTAATGCATTTGCAGAGGTCATACATGTGACTTTGCTGTAGACTGCCGCATCATGGTTGCAGGGACAGCACAGTGTTCTGTGACCTTATTAATACTGTGGCATATGCTCTTGCCGCCTGTCGCCCTCTCTGTGCTTGTGAGAGACAGCTGACAGGTGTTTGGCTTTAGCCAGGCTATGTTTACAAAGGTCATAGATAGAACTGTGGGCCATGATACCAGCAGGGATCTTATTACTCCCTCAGTGGTAAATCTCAAGCAAATGTTCCTCCACACCTTTGAAGCATGCGTCCAGATGACACTGGATGGTGGATTTGATCTCATCATCAGAGGCTCGTTCAAGTAACCCAACTTGCTGCCAGCGTTCACTTGCTATGAATAAGGCTGTGACTCAAGTTTCCACCAGATCATTGGTCACTAAGTAGCATTGTGACAGTGGGAAAAATAGCACCAGAGCAAAGTGAAAGCATCAGAATTCAAACTGTTATTCTAAGCAAAGAGGGACTTTCTCAGTGTCAAATCATGGCAAAGGTTTCTAAAGGGGGCAGTGCAGGGAACTCTGAAACGCAGAAACTGGATCAGGCAGAACAAAAGGGGCCACGCTATCAGAAGATCAAAGCATCAAGCTTAGTTTCCTGAGAGATAGTGAAGCAACTTCACCACAGAGAATTAAAAAAAAAAAACATTATACAACGCTGTAATCAGCAGTTTCTAAACCACTTCCCATGAGCTGGATGATTGGATAAAGGTAACAGATTAAAAGTTTGAGATTTATGGCACTAACAGAAGGGTTTATGTTAGGAGACAAACAGCAGAGACAGTGATACCACAGTGTATTAAACCCACAGTGAAACGTGGTGGTGGAAATATTGCCTTCTTTGGTGTTGACTGACTATGACATGAGACTATTGACAATGAAAACACAACAACAACTACACCTTGTGGGGAGGAATAACAACCAAGATGTTGTGCGAGAACTCAGTACTCTATAGAACTCACTGGACTCATGGAAGTCCCTCTGATTCATCACCAGGCCCGCAATCTCGTCCATCTTATTGTCCAGCAATTTCACATTGCCCATGGTAATAGAACTGAGATAGGTCGTAAATCTCCTCATCTCCATCAGTCTCTTTTGAAGTGAAACATAAAGAGGACGAATGTCAATACCGGCCTTGGTCAGAATGGACACTCATTGTATATCGTAGTGCCCCACACTCCAAAACAGGATGCACATCAACTGGTGTGTACCCTGCAGACAGGAAGTGGATTGTTTATGAATGACTTCATCTTGTAGCTGCCACCATGACCACCCCCTCCCACCTTCCCCCTCCACCCCAACCACCACCTCCAACCTAACACCCTGTTTAATTTGACACAGTCCATTCAGTCCAAATGAAGAGCTGTCACTGAACCATGGGGGACACAGGAAATGTGATTCCCAGAATAGTTTCTCAGATAAACATAACCTCACCACAATGGAGCTTTTGGCAAAACACCAACTTAAAAAAAAAAAAAACTGCTTTTCCCAGATGGGAGAGACTCCCCTCTGCTCTTCCTACATTCTTGTTTTATTTTTACCTGCCCAGATGCAGCTGTTTGCCAGTGTGCCTGCAGAGTAAACTGCTGGGAGACAGGGAGACACGGAAGGACGCTGACAGGGGAGGTTAAGTGCATTAAAGGAAACATCAGTGACTGGCCTGGGAGCGGAACACATCACTTAGCAACAGATGGAGACTGGGACAGCTTGTTGAGTATGTGAGGCTGATGTTTTGTGTATAACATCTTTTACATCTGGTCCAGTCAGTGTTGTCCACATCTGGTATCAGTGCTAGATTGATCAGCTAGATCAGTATGTCTATAAGAAGCTCCCTACTATGATAAAAGGTTGCAATGAACATGTTTGGGTCTGGGCTCTGCTCACAATGGGGGACGGAAGGCACCCTCCTACTGGTCAGCTCCCTCCCAAGGGTCTGGGTGCAACCAGGGCACAGACATCCAACCTCCTCTCCCAGGATTAACTCATTTTCAATAAATTAAACAGCTCCAAACAAATGAGATGATTATGAAGACGGTGGTTTTATGTTGTTTTTGTTGTTGAGCATTTACTAAAATTCTTGTATGTGTTCTTAGATTGGTCCCTTCCAATTCTTTTGTCGCAGGGCTTTGCCACATCCCTCATTTGGCAAGGAAACAAGTATAATATGTTGAGTTTATTTAAAAAAAATGTAGCTTGACCTTCATGCTGTGTGGCTGTATGCTACCACTGTGGCTGTGGAAAACAATGATCATTGTACTCTTCGATAACATCAGCATGCATAGTGAGGAAAAGCAGCTAACCGAGACCGCTCCCTTGTGGAACTCCAAAACAAAAGTCTTATATCTGAGGCTTATAACTGCTACGAGTCAACATATACATTCATCCCTGTAATGTATTGAATGTTTGGGACCAGATAAGAACCCATTCAGAGACTGACCGAGTTCTCAAGACGGTTTATGAGAAAACTGTTGGTCCATTGTGTCAAACACTGAGACCCAAAAGCTTACTGCAACAATGCAAATTTTTAGTTCAAACCTTTGTTCACAGAAGGCCTTTGCAGTCATTTAAGTTACATGAATTATAAATGAGACGTGCACCTTTGGTTTACATTGTCAGAATCATTGTAGATAAGCTGCATTAACTGATCTTTATTTTGTATTTGAGTTAAGGTGTCTGCTGCGTTAGTCGTACTTCCTGCTCTGGCCAAATGAGGGTGAAGCCTGTTCCAAGAAATGGACCAGACCATGAGCTTGGGAGTGAGGGGGATGAGGGTGTCTGGTCAACCAGTATATATGTTGCCCCCTTGATTCACTTTGTGAGGTCAGTTAAATGTGAGATCTTTAAATCAACTTTCGTCATTCAGTGTGTGAACAAGGTGTTTATCCATCCGTGTGTGTGTGTGTTCTTGGAGTTATATTCCCAGCTGCTCTATGCATCAGTGACAGATTATAAATAGACTCGGGGTCTAAACTGAAAAGTCCCGTCCAGCTGAGGGGGGGCTCATCAGGGGGGGAAAATTTCCCTCACAAAGTTCAGAGGTAATTTCTGTTTTGTAGTTCCTTGATAGTATCCTGCGACATCAGAGCCATGGGAAGACAGTAATTGCTGTTTTTGCGTCTGGCTTGTAATGTTATGTTGTTATGTTACAGTCTGTGTTGTGTTAGACAAGTCATCTAACTCAGGCAGGGAGAGAATGCTACATTTCTATTCTATACCTATTCTATTATGCCTGTATACCCACAGTAATAAACCAGTCCTAATGAAAAGTCACTGTAATATTTGCGTGGGGACATACAGTAACTTGTGGGTCTTAGTTCAATAACCTTTTGCTATCATTAGATCACATATCAACAGAATATGAAGTCATTTGTAGCTGTGACTTGTAAAGGCATAGCAAATTGCCCAGTAACCAGCCAGCAACAATAGACTCTGGTGGAACAGGAAGTACATGTACCTTACCTTCAAGTTAAAACTGTTATTCTTCTTTCTCTCTCTTTTTTTTATTAGCAAGAACTTACCTAGAAGTAGGGGTCACGTTTAGAGCTCATTTATGCTGCACTGTTAATAAAAGATAAATATAGTCCAGTGATGTTGATTTGTATGTGTATATATTTTATATGAAGTAGAGTCTTATGCGCCCCACTGAGATCTGGTATTTAACATATATGTATTTGTAAATATGGATTTCCCTTTGATTTGATGAATAGCAGTGTCTTGTAATCTCATGTAGGATGGGCCAGATGGTTGCATGAAATGGGAATATAGATCTAATTAATATTATTATTCAGTCAATAGGTTGCAGATTTTAGAAGCTGCTTCCAGTATTGTTAAACTTTAAATTTGACTCCTTTTAGGCCAGCTAATAATAATCAGTCTTTCTTTCCCAAAACTATATTTGTGGCTGAGTGGAGAGACCTTCAAGAGAACAATATCGAACGTTCAACAGTTTTATTTTGAAATTTATAATCGGAAGCGTGCGGGTGTATCCCGGTTAGCTTGCTGCTAGCTGGCTCCGACTTGAGGCGTGTGTTTGTTTTGCAGGCTGTCTGAGGAGTGGACGCCGGTGAGGAGTGCGCTCGGTGACACACCGCCGGAGAGGAGCTGTCAGCGAGGCAGGTGGAGTTTCTCCTTCCTGCGGCGAAGTCCCACCAGAGGGACACGGGAGTTGGGATACACATTTCGCTCTGCTTAATTTCGGTTCATCGTGTCTGAGAGAATTATTTCACGAACCTGACCATGACTTCTGTGTGGAAGCGGCTCCAACGGGTCGGAAAGAAAGCGTCCAAGTTCCAGTTTGCGGCTTCTTTTCAAGAACTGATGATAGAATGCACGAATAAATGGTAAGTGACTGTTATAATACTTACAGTACTCTAAAATAATGGATAAATGTATTTATTTCCACCATAATGTGTTCTCTGTGGGTGTGAAACCGACTTGCAGCCTTAACAAGCCCGAAGAGAAAGTGATGCCAAACTCCATTCAGAAATATTAACGTTTTTCTTTTATGGCAAAGTTATGTACGCCACAAAACAAAATGGCTTTTGAAGGGTTATATGAACCCTGCTCGGCCTATACACCCCATACTCAAACCAGTATATTTGTCAGTTGCCAATTGTTGTTAATTCTTTGACTTGTTTAGCTGTTGTCAGTACGGTATACAGCGCACAGAGGGGCGGAAGCTAGTGCCGTGAACTACTTGTAAAAGTAAAGGATTTTGAAATGAAATTCCGTTTAGGCAGACATGAGCCCATTTTCTGAGGCTTTTAAGCATTTCTCCTTGGTTCTTCATTTATATACTGCATGGTACTTCCTGTGGCATGATTCCGCAGGTATGTTGGACAGAAGGACAGTGTTTTGAAAGTGCAGCCTGCATCTTGAGTTCATTGTGCAGCCTAGCAGGTTTCAGTCAAAATATGGTGACGAAAACCATGCTTTTTCTGCAATAAGAGCACGCCCTGTTACTTCCGCGTCTGTTTTGTTTTTTTAATAGTGAGCCTATGCAGCTGGTATGACATCCTGTTTACTAGGAGTCATGTTAAAAAAATAATAATAATAATCAGGTCGTAGGAATGAGAGATAATCTCTAGTGGGTCAAGTTAGTGTCAGGTGCAGAAAGGATGCGGTCATCTGTACCATCAGCACCACCAGGGCTGTAGCCAGGATTAACCGTTAGGGGCCCCTGAAAAACCTTTTTTGTTTAGCCGATTTTTGAGCTTTTTAGGTTTAATTATATTTATTTGTTTACTTCAGTGAATTTCAGTTAAACAAATGAGGAACAGCTAACAAACCCACAGTGACTTGGGGCCCCTGGGGTTGTGGGAACCCAGAGCAGTGACCCACTTTGCTAAGCACTCTAAATTCAGGCTCCACCAATGCGTCAGCTCTTATTAATTATCACATATTGGTCAGTCAGAGTTGTTCAGTGCTGAAATAAGTAATTGATGAGTCAGTCGATAGAAAATCGACAGCAGTGTTTATAATCAAGGAAAAGTTGAAGTGGGTTATCAAGCAAAATTAAGGACTTGGCTTTTCTCCATGTTTTTCTTTTCTAAAGTTCTGTCACGTCTCTTGAAGCAAAGAACTTAATAGTGCTGTTCTCGGATACATATAGTTAGATTAAACATCTGGGTACTGTTAGAAAACATTGGAGTTGAGAGGTACAGCTCCCTGTCCTTACATATAGATCTTGGTGTAGGTTGGAATCCTGTGTGATGGACTTCTGTTGCTCTCTTGGTGGGATTAGTGTTTGAGGTCTTCATCTGACAGCTTCAGTCTTGGCACTGCAGGAGTTCCTTTAATTCCATTTTCATTACTCACGGAGCAGTCAGCATGTGTTTCCAATCTTCCAGCCCTGGCTTGTTTTGCGGCCTACCTTCCTGTCACTCTGCTAATGCGCTTTTCAAGATGTATCATGCACACCGACCAGTATCAGCATGTCTCTGTTTCTGGTCCTACGACACTGTGTGTTTAAGAACCGATACACTGTTTATGATGTTGGATCTGGAGGGCTCTGTGTCTGAGGTGTTTTTAGAGGTTTCTCAAGGTGGTTTTAAAGCATTTCTTCTCTTTTAGATTTCTTGCCCATTTCCATTTGCTTCTTGTCGTTGTTGCCTTTGACGTTCTTGAATGAGCAGGATGCTGCAGCATCCGCGGGAGAGTCAGCTGTTTGTCAAACCCGAGCAATGTCAGTTTCATATTCCCGACTTCCTCTGCTTCAATGCAACTCCACCTCATGACGCTCCTGGATCCCAAACAGAGTCACTGGAGAGAGACTCGCAGTTTCTCTCTGGTCTCAGGTCATCCAGTGCAAGCACTCGTCCCAACTTACCTGTCACCTGGGCATCCGTCGCACACCGAGCCGTGGATTTGGTGACAGTCCACGGAGGCTGACTATGGAGGTGTGGGAGATAAAATACTTTTTAAGAAATGGTGCATATTTTCAGACAGCATCTTCAGGAAGACATTCTCACCTGTACTTTCTCCCCTTCACGTAACCTGACATTGGAAAGGTGTGGGAGGAGGACGCTTCTCAAGTGTACCAGGCCTTTAACCCTTTCTTAACAGCCAGGCACAGTGACTTCCTGGAGTGACAGTGACTTCCTGAAGCCTTGTTGTCACAGTTAGGTTGTACAGTCCTGAAAAAGAATCATGGGTTCAATTGGGGTTTTGGGAGTTTGGTAAGAAATGACACTTACTGGTGGCCTATGGGTGACATCAAAAACAGTATTCTTGTGTTTTCAACAGTGTATGACAAGAATGTGTAAAATGTGGATCAGCTAGATGGGTGGTGTCCTCAAACTGATTAGCAAAAACCACCTACATTCAGAGTACAGAGGAATATCAGAGAGTTTACCCTTACAAAAAGCAAAATGTATTCAAGTGTGCTGTTAGTTTACTTCTTTTAAAAATCAGAGAGTCTGCTCTCGGTCTACTTTTGGTGAACTTATCAGAGATTTACTTAACAAAGTTAGACTAAAGTAAACCTGGCAAGTACACAGAAAAGTCCAAGTTATATTTGGCCTGTACTTGGACTTTGATTTAGATCAAGATATACTTACATACTAATATGTCTTGTGAACTTTTATATATGTCGTCCACTGGTAGTGAACATAGGAGTTCACTTCAAATCTATGTAAAGTCCAGTTAAAGGTATATTTCAGGTATAAAAAATCAATGAAAATAGTTCACTTACAAGTAAACTACTAATATATTAATTTTTAGTATATTTGGGAAATACACTTGAACTTTACTTAGGTTTACTTAATTAAATGAACTTGAGGTCTACTTCTTTTTCGTATGGGTAGACAGTCTAAACAGTTTAGAAGCTGTATGTATGACGAACAGCTTCCCTCGTGCCATTGAGTATTCCCTCATATGGTGAAGCTCGAAACACCTCCTACCTCAAACTGATGAAAACAAACACTTCAGTAAATTACAGGCACCAGATCCGATGTGAGTGTGTATGACTTGTATTCTGTCTTGAGAGGCTGGAGCTAAAAATACTATTGTACATTTGTAGGTCAGCCTGCTGCAACAACATTGAAACATGTCTGTGATAAATAGTGCAGCAGGTGGAGGATAGCTATTTAGCCTCGGTGAAGATCAGCATGGCTGGCGTCTATTTCTGTTCTCTGTCTGTCTCACTCTCGCCGCCTTTCTCACCACTCCAAACACTGGTTATGAGAGTCATAGGAAACAAACACAGGAAGGAGGCCTAGGCTCTTGTCACAGCATTTATATGGCACTTTTCTAGTCTTATCGAGCACTCAGAGTACTTTTACACTACAGCGATGGGCACATTGGGGGTTCAGTATTTTTCCCAAGGACACTTGAACGCACTGGAGGAGCCGGGGATCGAACCGGCGACCTCCTGATTAGTGGACGACCAGTTCAGTTTGCTCGGTCGTCATCACTCCACGGCAGCGCAGCAAAATTCCGTTCGTTGAGGAAGTTTCCCCACCGTTCACTGCGAACTCGAAACTTTACTCATCGGGTTTTCACAGCGATTTCTTCAGCCGTGTCTTAGCTGCTGAAAAGTCTGAATCAGCTCTGCTTTTGAAGTGATGTGTGGGGCCTTTCTTTGTAAAAGTGACCTCAACCTCGATTCACACACATGAGGACTACTTGTCCTGACATGTAGTCGGAGACGAAACAAAAACGCCTACACACACACACACACATACACACACACACACACACACACAGAGGCACTCATCCAACCAGAGATGTTTATCCTCAGGAGTCATGCTCTCAATCACTTGCTCACGGAGTCACAAGATTTTCATTTTCTCCTGGCCGAGAACAGCCTTTTGAAAGCACACACACAGATGGGCTTGTGTGGATTTGTGTATGTGTGCTTTATCAATTGGGTTTGACAATCTGCCATCCCCTGGGCCTGCACCCTTCCTCAGACCCCATTGTTATTAATTAGATTAAATTAAATCAGGGATAGTTTGAAATGTGAAATCAACCAAACATTGTTGCAGTGTTTCATTCATAAGGCAGGAGGGATACAATTCAACACCTGTGCTTCCTGGTAGTGTAGTAGGGGCTCTAGGGAAGGCGGTGTGGCTCAGTCCACCACTTTGGTCCTGAGTGAAAAATTTCAGCAACTGTTGTATGGAGCAGTATGAAATTTTGTGCAGACATTTATGGTCACTAGATGATGAATCCTGGATTGATCCATTGTATTTGCTCTTTAGTGCCACCATGGGGTTCACATTTCTGATACAACTATTGGTTGAGATGTTCATCAGGGCTATTTCGTAAATGTTACCATGCTAAGTCCACTAAACTGAGATAGCAGTGATGTTAACATTGTCGTTTTGAGCATGTTTGCACACTGACGTTAGCATTTAGCTGTGAATAATACTGTGCCTTATTTACAGACAGGCAGCTGCTAGCACGGCTGTAGGCTACTAGGATGCGTCCAAAGTAGCTCACTGTTTGCTACCTAATAAGTTATATTTACTTTTTACAATTTTATTTGAGTGTCCAAATTCTCAGAGTGAAATTTTATACACTTTGTTGTGCCATCAAAAGTGGTCACTATGCAATGAAGATGTTACATCCATTACAAGTGCAATGCTATTTGCTAACACTCAGCTTTAGCGAGTTTGCAAAATAACTGACTCAATATTCCTGCTCAGCTTTTACTATGAAGAACACACAGTAGGTAGTGATGGAAGACAGAAACTCTAAAATGTTATTTGTGCTCTGCGGTGATTCCAGGCAACCAGACAAACTGAGAGTGGTGTGGATCAGGAGGAACAGACGTCACAGCACAAAGGTAAAAAAAGCAAAGGGTGGGCGGGTGGCTGGAGCTAGTCCCAGCTGACTTTGGGCGAGAGGCGGGGTACACCCTGAACAGGTTGCCAGTCTATCACAGGGCTGACACCTAGAGACAAACAACCATTCATGCTCACATTCACATGTGTTACTAGCACGGGGAGAACATGCAAACTCCACCCAGAAATGTCCCGGGCCATGCGGGTTTGAACCCAGAACCTGCAGAGCCACTGCACCATGTTCTGCCTGATAAGATTCTTTTAGAAACAAAACATCTACTTGTCTCTACATGGTTCTAGGAGTAGAAATGTCTATAATTCTGTCAGATATGGCTTTAAAGTGCACTCTGCAGAGGCATCACTTTTAAAATTGAACCCTTTGTTTTGGTTTTATTTTCTGTCAGCTCCACAGTTGGCAACCAGGGATTAAGAACCCCTACAGAGGCCTGGTGGTTTGGCAGATTCCAGAGAGGTTAGACATCACTGTCACACTCTTCAAGGTACGGAGCTAAGTCACTACTTAGTTGTGACTGACGCATTATTTTAATTATAAATGGGAAACAGTCTCAGTTATTGGTCTGAATAGGCAATTGTGTGGCTAAAATCTCAAGCAATTACTCATTCTTCAACAGGAACACACTGCAGAGGAGTTTGAAGACAAGGATTGGACTTTTGTTATTGAAAATGTGAGTCTGCTCTCTGTTTTTGTTTAATTTATTCAATTTTTAATCTGAAGACTTAGACGGAGAATGTTTTCTCAGGGAGAAGGATTTTGTCCGTGTTACTACGTACTTGAAGTCGTTGTCCATTTGGTTTTTTCATCAGGAAACAAAAGGCCGTAGGAAGGTGTTAGCGTCAGCCGACGTGAATATGAAGAAGTTTGCCAGCGCCACGCCAGCCCAGTATGACATAACACTGAAGCTCAAACCACTGTCGGTCAAAGTGGTGGAAGCCACACTGAAGCTCAACTTGTCATGTATCTTTCTCAAAGAGGGAAAAGCCACGTAAGTTATCACCTCAGCAGCATAGCTGTTTCTTACAACTGAAATCATTAGTTGAAGCCTGGTATAGATCTCACAGTCCAGTACTGATATTTTTGGGCACAGATATCCTTGTGCATGTTGTGAGTTTTAAGAGGATTGTTCTTCTAACCCCCCCAGAGATGAGGACATGCAGAGTTTGGCCAGTCTGATGAGTATGAAACAGAGTGACATAGGCAATCTGGATGATTTCAATGACAGTGATGATGAAGCTGGAGAAGAGAGAAGGGCCAGCTTTGGAACTGGACATCCTGCTCATGTTACCGGTAAGACTCACGGGTGTTTTTAACAAACGACGACAGTCTGAGGTGAAATAGTCCTAATCTGAGTTTTTACTTTTGCCACTGGCATTAACCTACACATGCCTCTAAAGAAATCTGTTCTAAATAAAGTGTTGTTACACTAGATTTAGCACAGGAATGTAGTGCAGTTTGCAATTTGCGCACTACAAGGTGTAATTCATTCCTGAAAAGACTCATCACGCCCCCGTTGTCGGCTGCAAGGAACGAGGCAAGATGTCCCTTTTCACCTTCCTCTTTATTCTCCTATTTTGAGCTCACTTCCCTTTTCTTTTAATCTTTCTGTCCGCTGTTCCCTTTTTCTTTCTGTAACAGCTTCCGCTCCTTCTGTTGAGAGAATACACGATCTGGCTTGGAGGCCTGCAGTTGAATCAGGCCCCACAGGTATCCTCCTTCTGGTTCCTGATTTACTCCTCCACCTTTCTGATTTGGTCCCCAGTCGGTCACAGCATTCCATCATTAGCCTTCATTTTGTTGACATGTGTGATTTGTATATTTGATTCATCTTCACCAAAGTAACCAAGGGTAGTATTAAAGGCTTTGTGTGTCTGTAGTTGTAATCTGATTGTCACTGTCCCTTTCAGTATTCCTCCCCTTTCATTTCACTTGTCCCCATTCGTCCCACATCTTATCTTTCACCCAGTAACCTCAGAGATGGATTGGAAAACGTCCTCCGGCATTTCCTCCGCCATCTCGGTCCCATGTCGTCCTCCGCTGCCTGAACCCCCAGACCCCTCTGTTCCATCCTCTTTATTGCGACCACCAAGCACTAACCAGAAGGCCCGGCCCTCCCCTTATGCCTATTCATTACCGGCCTTTACACGTGCTCACCCTCCCGCACTCCCCAAAATCTTCCAGCCCAGTGCCGGATCAGGTATCAGGTCTCTTGTCTCCTTTGGCTCAGATTTTTTTGGTAGATTTGCCACGAAAAAGCATCTTGTTGGTCCAGTTTCAGGTCCAGAACTAGACTTTTATTTGGATCAAGCTCATATTAGAGACAGGTTTTTATGCCTAGCTTTTATAAGCGCATATGATATTTCACAGAAATACTGTTTACATTCACTTGAGGTTTTTTTTCCCAGTGTCTTTCATTTGCCCTTTTTTCTCAGTAATTTCCTGCAGATTTTTCACATTAAAAGCATGGCACACAAACTTGAGGTCTGGAGTTATGTAATGTGCTATACATTTTTAATTGGTCTGAACCATGTCCTGCTGTTTCCAGCTCCAAGGGAACGAAATTCACATCTCTGCTAAAGAACGAATCGAACAACCTTGTTTTTATTCCTCGAGCCAGGCTAGCTGTTTCCCCCTGCTTCCAGTCTTTATGCTAAGCTAGGCTAACCATGTCCCGACACGACAGTGGTGTCCATCTTTCCATCTCACTCTTGGAAAGAAGATGAGTATGCATCCACCCCAAAATGATTAATTATTCCTTTTGAAGCTGAAAAATTCTCCAAAAATATTTAGAAAGTGGATCAGCCAATTATATAACTCCACACCCACGACTTATTTTAAGCAGGTTACAAGTCAGGGTGTGACTTGCAGGTTTTAAAGATTTAAAGCTGAATGGATTTAATACAGTATGAGCCAGATTTCTGTTCTTTGTTTGGCTGTCCGTTAACATTTTATGTATTTCTAGTTTCACTCTACATTTTCCTGTCTTTTGGTTGATCTTCCTTTCTTCTTCTTCTCTTCCTGCCATTCCTCTACGTATCTCTGCTGTCTGTTTAGTGCCCATTTCAGCTCCTCGAAGGCCGCATAGCTTCCATAGTGACTCCTCTCCAGCCGAGGGCTCGGAGGCCCAGGTCTTTTCTACCTTCACCCCTCCTGAAGGCCTTTCCCTCCCTTCTCTCTCCTCCTCACCCTCTAATCAATCCTCTCATCCTCCCGCTTTCCCTGAAACCTCACAAACAGGTACTACACAGTTGCGATGTTACCTGCATAATTAACCACACAACAGGCATTTGTTTATTTCTATTGTTTGGCTAACCCATGGCCAGCTAGTGGAATCAGTGCTCACCAGCTATTGTTTTTGATAAATATTTTACAGATTATTAAAGTTGTGGTTCTTGAAAACCATTGTTCATTACTACTTCTTTTCTGTCCTCCTTCCACGCTCAGCGCGTCTTAGCATGTGGAGAACACAAAGCGTCCCTTCCTTTTCTTGTGTCCCCTCTTCTCCGTCAGCTCCTTTCAGCACCGTCCCTCCTATACCTCCACCACCTACTGCTCCCACACAGCCCAAAACTCACCCCACGTTTGTGGGGGAGCCAGGCTCAGGCCTCACCAGACCCACCAGTCTACCATCTGCCCCTGAGACAGGTACAGGGACAGACATAAAGTGCAGGCAATGCGAAATCACACAGTTTGCAAACCTGTTACTAAGCCTTTACATGTTTCTCCCTCTGTCCTTCCTCCCTTCTCTTCTTTCCAGCTTCCTGGCAGAGTGAATGGAGGCCTCCTAAATCACAGGCCCCTCTAGCGCAGACAGCCCTCTCTCCTAAGTTCCTGCATCTCTCTGCTAATGATCCTGGACAGCCTGCAGTGCTGCAGAGGAAGCAGACACTAGAGATGCCATGTAATGCTGCTCTACCTTGAACCCAGCTCAAGCCTAACATCCTCCCAAATTGATCAGCCTGAGCATACCTGTAGTACTCCAGTCCTTTTCATTCATTTGCTCTGCTCTTATCTAAACCAAGTGCTGCTTCTTCTGCTCTAACATTTGATTTACTAATATGTAGCTTTAGTCAATCCTTACCAATTTAGCATTTAGATTGGATAGAACAAAGAATTCCAGTGCCTATTTTATTTAGTCCAAACATGGTTAGAATTGTCAACACATATTATAGACTGATCTGACCTGAGATCAGTCTCTTGACAATAAGGCCCTATCCAGACATCCCTTATGAAAAAGATGAATACTTGATCCTATACCAAGTATATAAAGTATAGTACTAGGTTTCTGTTTAGGCTTTATTATTTTATACTTGAAATATACCTTTAACTGGACTGAAGTTTTATATATGTTGTCCACTGGTAGTGAACAACATATATAAAACTTCACAAAACATACCAGTATACAAATACATATAAGTTCATGAAATGCAGACTGAGAGCAGGCTCTGTTACTTTTAATGTAAAAGAACCAATAATTCACTTGAACAAACTTCTTTTTTGTAAGGGTTTTTGTGATGTCAAAAGAGATTTAAAAAACTCATTCAAGCAATCACAATAATAATCGAGCTGGTCTCTTTCTTTATAGTGAATTAACTGGTGGTATTCAATTCAGACCTAACTTACAGAATGTGTCTGAAAGTTGCTGAACAGAAAGCTGCTTCTTCTTCTTCTGCCCACTTCCTGTCATACTCAAAGTTGCAAATTGCTACAGGTTCTGACCAAAAGCAAAAGCATACTCAATGTTTTGGGTTATTGACATCCCTCCTTCTGTTCCCTTTTTTTTCCCCTTCTTCCTGTCATCCCTCTGCGTCTGCTTCCTCCATGTCAGCTTCATCCTCCCTGCCCATTGATCCGTCTTTGCAGCAGAGACCTCAAGTGGGGTCTGGATTTGTTGCTTCCTGCAGACCTCAGACCACCCCTACAGTAGACCCCTTGCCTCCTGCTCTCGTTCTTTCTGGGCCACCTCCTCCTTCTGAGCCTCATATATCCCAAACTGCCATAGCCTCCCCCAGTGACTCAGATACAGGTACAAAATATTAAAAAAGGAACAAGACTCATTCTGTTCCTGCGTGATTCCATTTAGCATTACACCTTTTTGGTGACCAAATCCACCCAGTATGGAAGCAGTTGTCTCCCCCTGCTGGTTGTTTTTTTAAAGCAGTGAAACACTCAATTCCACTCTGATAAATAATAATAGCTTAAGGTTATTATGTGTTGTCTATGCTTTTCTTTCCTTTCAGAATTCAAAAGACAGTTGAGCACACTGAGTGAAGAGGATAACCAATCGACAAGTGAGCAGCAACACAAAATGAAGTGAATTAGAATTAGCGATACACATATGCAGTGACTACATAGTTAACTTTTATATTATGCTTTTCAGTCCCTGATCCTAGAGCCTCTACCAGCCGGAGGCCAGAGCTGTCCAGGGCGTCAGAAAAGAAAAGAGACGCACCTTTTGGAATCTCAGTCGTCAAGGCATCACCAGGGTAAGTTAATGAAAAAAGCCGCCTTTTATCAGTTTCGGTTGTTTTTAAATGTTTGGTGTGGTGGGCACGGCTGTAAAGGAATAATTCGCCTCACATACTCCAACACTGTTACTGTAGATGGCATTAAACTGTGGCGTCGAATATACTCAGTGAGTTTTAAGAAAAAGATTTGAGAATGTATAATTTGAATTTGCAACCTTGGAAGAAGTAGTATGCTCAGATTTAACAACTTCTCTAATCTGCCCTTTAGCTGGTGATTTCATTTCAATGACCCATGTGAACATGGGATGGTTTACTTTGCACTGGGAGCTGGTTCCTGCCAGCATTGCCTCCTGATACATCTGTAGAGAAAACCATACTGTCAGTCATTTATGATGTCTTCCAAGGCTCCATAAAATAGAAAAATACATTGCAGAACAACAAAATATATACATAAATTTGCCTGGAAACACAAAAGACATCAGTGCTGGTTACATCGAACAGTGTTTGGTCATTTAGTGGTCGATTTTTCCTTTACTAATATAATTTTTGTCAAACATTGACTAGTACTGCATGTGTGTTACCGCTAAGAACTTTTGCCGTGTGGCAACAAATTAACTGCACAGTGTATATGCCATTTCGTTATCATTGTAGTCCTTTGTAAAACATTTGGTTTGTTTGGTCTGTTCCATTGTTTCATTTGGCGACTGAAGGACATCTACTGGGTGTTAGTTTATTGGATTATAAAGTTTGTGGACAGAAACGGTCAGTTGTTTTTGACATAGTTTTGTACCGTTAAGTGGTTCTATTTAAAGAAGGCAGCATTTAAATGGTGCTTTTATAGAAAGCACTTTACCCACTGATGACAGTAAATTACCATGCAAGGTGCTGGTTTTTCCATCAGGAACAATTTTGGGGTTCAGTGTCTTGGCCGTGGACACTTCAGCATGCGGACAGGAGGAGCTGGGGATCACAACACTAATCCTGTTCCACCTCCTAAACCACTGCCGCCCAAGTGATTAAATCTTCATCGATGAAAAGTTGAGGTTGAGTTAGACTGGGTTTAGAGATGAGTTTAGAGATGATTTGTCCTGATTCATCCCAGTTAGTGTAGAAGGAATGAGGTCCTGGGCCTCGGTTGATACGGAAGTTCAGCACTTTGTACACGAGGATTTACAGATAGTCACCTTTTCAAACTCTCCTTGGCAGACCAGATTTTTCCTGAAGTTACTACTACCTGATGCTAGTAATCCCACTCTGCAGCTTTGTGCAGTTTCCAGATTATTTTGGTTTGCTGGTTTGCATAAATTGTTACATATAACCATGGTGATATGTCAATGAGTGGCTGGAAAAGGGAGTCTTTTCAAGAAAGTTCACTGGAAATATCAGATGATGCCCATATTGCTGTGTTTCTGCTGTATGTGTTAGATCATAAGGCTTGAGCTTTATCACCTCTGGTAGCCAAAAAACACTTGATGCAGCTTTAACAAAAAAAAGAAACTTTACTTGTTGTGTGATGACAAACAACTGCTGTTACTGCTGGTAAATGCCCCTTTGTAAAAAAAAACAAAAAAAACATTAAGTATAATGCTTTGGTTTGCATTTGGTATTAGCTGGTTATGCTTGGATTAGCTACCTTGGCTTTAAATACGTGGATCCTCAAACTCCCCATTTTTGAAATGGTAAGACCCTGGTGCCCTTTGTTGAGCAGTATCCACTGCATACCTTGCAGCTATGTAAAATTTATCATCACACATCTTGTTTGGCTGTGCATGAGATATCCTTTGCCTAACAGAAGGAGTTTTAAAAAGTCATGCTGATGAAAGACAGACCTGACAGGCAGTGTTCTTTCATTGTATTATTTTAAAAGGACACTGCTGCTTGCCAAGACCTGGTCTTTCCTTCCGCGATTTATTGATTGATTTTTTTATTTGTTTTAGTTTCTTTGGTTGTTACTGAACTACTGTGGTGGAGATTCTCCTGACGTCATAATGTCTGTTTATCCCTCAGACCTGAGAGCATGGCCTCACTTATGACCCTTAGCCCCAGACCACCCTTAGCCGAAGGGCTAGAATATTTTGAGATGCCAAAAACACAGATGGATAAGACAGAATCACGGCCCACAAGGACATTCCCCAGCGTCCAGCCAACGTTTCCTCCCTACGCTTTTATGCCTAACCAAACCTCTGAGTTTCATGGTCCAACATCCACTTCAGTCAAGGTCCTGGTTAAACAAAGGAGTCACTTATCTAAGATGTCCATTCAGTTAGGGAATCCAGTAGCTGAACCAAGGCCTGTTCAGCATACACCCCATTCTCCTCCCAACCCTCAACCTACTTCCAGATCAATCCAAGGACCTTTCTTGCACTTGCCTGAAATTGCTACAACTTCTGACACAAAACCAATAGGAAGGATAGAAGTGGCCCACAAAAAAGAAGCCATAACTATGGATTTGGGGTAAGTGTGGCATGGTGCTCTGTCAGTTAATGCTTACCCATTCTGTAGTTTTGAAAATACGTCTAAGTTCCTATCAGTGTTAACACTTGCAATGCAAAAGTAAATCACAATGATTGAAGACAAGTCGATTTCACTTAACAGCTTTCTCAAGTGAATCAGACTGTTTGTCCTGACCTCAATCTTTGGTGTACTCTACTCCTTCAGAAATAAGAGCACACCTGTCCCCATGTTGTCTTGTCTCAGAGACACAAATTCTACTTTGCCTCCCGTGGTGGTGATGAACAAAACCCCAGAATCTCAGTCTGGAGAATGGTCCACAAGCTCACAGTGGGAGAAGCCACAGAGAGACACTCTAAAAAACAGCCCTGGTAATCTAATACCCATTGTGGATAAGAAAACCCCATGCAACACAACTGCCTTGGACCAAGTCACTTCAAGATTGGACTCTCATATTGGGTTTCCCTTGGAGCAGCAGGCCACGACAAAGAATATATCAAATCAAAGAGAAGAATCTAGTGTGAATTTTGCATTGTCTTCACCAAATAGCTTTGTCATGTGTGGTTTGGATTCAGAGAATTTTATGGAGGAAGGGAGAACTGATAATGTGGCTCTGGCTATGGATAAGAGGCCATTGTATGAGAGAGATAGGAGAGTTACACAGGAGCTTGTGTTACCAAGCTCTGCAGTCAATATAGGAGAAAAGTGTGTATACACATCTAAGGTGGAACTTGGTCCACTATATCCAAGAGGGAGTTCTGTTTCTAATTTACCATCCACTTTACTCCATGAATCTCAAATTGAAGGAACTGTGAGAATGCCAAGTATGATTAACTTACTATCAAGTTGCTCACAGTATTCCAATATTCCAGGCATGCCGTCTTTGCATCAGTCACAAATTATAGCTTGGCCAGATAATAGGAGATTACTTTTTCAGAAGTTTCCGAGCAAGCAATTGCCATTGTATTTAGATTATGTTGGTTCCCTTTATGAGGGTAGTGCAGGACTTGCAAAAATGGTGAACATAACACCATCATGCTCAAGGTCTGCCAGTATTCCTGGATTCCCATCTGCTTTGAAATGCAAGTCAAATATGGTTGACCTTTTACCTACATGTCCCAAAATTTGTAGGGTTCCAGGTTTAGCTTCTGTTGAATTAGTGACTGGATATGAAAAGAATGTTTGGGACGGATGTTCTCTGTGGAAAAAAACACTGCAGACAAAAGAAGCATTTGTTTCACACATGTTCTGTGTCCAGGAACAAGATGTCAGTGATACTAATAGGATTAAAATCATGGTGGCCATGTTGCCAACATGTTCTAGAAAGGCAAGTGTTCCAGGCTTTCCGTCTGCACCATGGCAGAAGACTTCAGACACTCCTAGTATGACCAGTTCCAAGCTTCTATGCTCCAAACAGACAGTGATTGCAGGTATGCCATTTAGAGAAAGAATTAGGATATCTGATGACTGGCATATTTTGAGGAAATTATTATTAGATAGACCATTGAGAAGTAATCCTGTTCTGGTTCTGGAAAAGTCACACGACAATAGCGAACATATGAAATACATGGTAAATATGTTGCCATCTTGTCCCACGAAGGCAGGTATTCCTGGTTTTCCTTCGGTGGCTCGAAAAGAACCCAGCGTACCTGGTGTTCCATTTGCACCAAGGCAAGATCCTAGCATGGCAGATTTTTTTCCTACTTGCCCAAGAAAAACCAGAGTCATTGGTTTACCCTCTAAGGAGGCAGTTAGTGCTCAAGGTGAATGTTTGGTTATAACCAGGCATATTGTAATGATGAAACCATTGGGCAAAGGTGAAGTCCTGATTCACAATTTTTCCCCAGGTGCTGCTCAGGATCTAGCAAAAAGAGAAATACTCAGTTCAGTGCCAGTGTTGCCTTCATGTCCTGTGAGATCGTGCCTTGTGGGTATGCCCACACGACCCCAGAGACTGTTACCAAATATTGTCAGTCTTGTATCTCTATGCCCTAAGCAGACCCAGACTCCCGGTATGCCATCTCTAGATCATAGTAATTCAGAGAATAAAAATTGGCATGCCTTGAAGAGATTAATTTACACAAGACCAGAGAAGAACATACAAGTTTACAAGCCTATCAAAGTTGGTAGAATGGTAGATATGTTGTTGACAGTTTTGCCTTCTTCTTCACATCAAGAACCTAGTATGGTTAATGGAATGCCCTCATGTCCCAAACATAGTGAAATCCCTGGTTTGCCGTCGAAGACTAGACAAAATCTTTGTTTGTCCAGCTGCAAACAATGGTTTGCTTATAAAAATTTACAGTGTGAGAATCCATTTGTTAAAAGGGAAGTGCAGATTCTAGATGCAGTTTCATGTTTTGATAAGAGCACTGTTGAAAGAATGAGTGCAATATTACCCTCTTGCCCTAAGAATGCTAATGTACCTGGGTTTCCCTCTGCTCTGACACTGACATTAGTTGATGGCCCAACTATGGTGAATTTATTGCCTAGTTGTCCAAAGGAATCTAGAGTTCCTGGAGTACCACTTAGAGACTCCACCAAACAATCTGAGTGGCTAGTGGAAAGAAAGCAGTCACTACTCCCTCATAATTATGATGGGATTGTACCTACAGTATCCATATTGCCCTCCTCCCCACAGACAGCCTGTTTACCAGACTTTCCATCAGTACCATGTCAGATGTTGGCAGATATGCCAAGTATGATCAGTCTGCTACCTTCTTGTCCAAGACAGTCTCGAGTTTGTGGAATTCAATCTAGATTCCACAGTAACTCTGATGAAGCAGAATGGAGTGTAAACATAAGGCCAGTATGGGAAAAGCCATTAACACACCCAGGAAGACTGTCAGTAGTACATCACCATGAGATGTATTTTAGAGATAAGGGAGTGGTTACAATAATGGTATCAATGTTGCCATCCTGTCCCAAACACTCTAATATTCATGGAATTCCATCAAAGGTAGGGGAGAGACCAGTGGAAGCGTTGATGGAAGAGGTTCCCAGCATGTTAAAATCCTTAGCCACTTTCCCAAAGCACAGTAAAATTCCAGGTCTGCCAGCAAAGAATAGTGCAAAAGAATTTGATGGCTGGTTTGTGGTCAAAGATACGATTTGGGAAAGCCCATTCAGTCGAGAGTATGGAGTTGTTTATCAAGATTTTACAGTTAAGGAAATGTCATATAAAGACAAAGAAATAATGCTGAATATGCTTGCATCATGTCCACGACAAACCCTCAATCCTGGATTCCCATTTGCTCCACAACCCCATCCTGCTGCTGCCATTGTAGAAAAAAATGTAGACATCATACAGTTGACACCGTGTTGCCCGACACAGTCAAGTATCATTGGTTTCCCCTCAAGAGCATCAGTTATTTCTGATTCTCAAGTAGGGGTCTGGCCAGTGGTGACAATAAAGATGCAAGGCTGCTGTCACTTTCACAAAAAGTATTGTTCTCCATACCAAAATACAATGAAGGCAGTCCTTTCTCTTGAACCTTCTTGTCCAAACATTGCTCTCAGTAGCTTCACAGCAGTACCACCGTCTGACACTGACCTACTTCCAAACATGGTGAATATTGTGCCTTCTTGCCCAAAGAAAGCTTCTGTTCTTGGGGTACCATCAACAGATGTGCACCAGTCAGGACAGGGGTGGCCAATTAAAACACGACTATTTATGAGTAAATACTTGTCACTGGAAGAACAGTCCCTTTGTAAGGGTTGTGTCAAAGAGAAATCAGTGCCGTATATATTCCCAAGCCAAGACGTACTGGAGGATGTACAACAAAGAATGACAATTGAATCATCAACCTGCCCCATCAAGGCTATTGTCAGAGACTTATGGGGTGAGGCAATTCCAACCAGATTAGATCTTGACACAAAGAAAACTAAATTGGATGTGTGCTCACCTTTGGAGATGCATAAAGATGAACGGGGCATATGGACTGAGACCGAAGAAGTAGCTGTTCTAGAAAAAGGGTGAGTGAGTTGGACGCTTAGAGTTGCAGTTCTGTCTGTGATTAGCGGATTCGTTTTTGAAATATTGGCTTTTTGATTCTTTTTTTTTCCAGAAACTTGCATTGCAGAATGTGGCAATCTATTCCTGACATGCCATTATTCTTGAGTGTTAGGAAGAGGTGGGTTGCCTTGGTTTGCACTGTGATGCAATGGTGTGATGCATTTCCACAATAATTCATTTGCATTATCTCAATACCATCTGTCTGTTTATGGCAAAATTTGCATATGTTGTGCGTTTCATTTGTGGAGTTTTGAGCTGTTTTGCGGTTTCCAAATTTTTATTGATTTTTTCCTCACTTCCATCATTTGTCGTTGTTTCAGCTGCTTGGGTCAAAAGGATATTCAAGAAACACAGATATCAGTATATGAGAAAGCAGATACTGTTGTATCTGTAGTGAAACAGAGACTGCTGAAGTCACTGTGGAGGGTCATGGTTTCATGCCTTTAGAAGAATCAAATAAAACTTTTTCACTGGACTCAGGGGATTTCAAGACTAAATGCAGAGACACTAAGATACAGTTCAATATATATTTTCACTTACTTGCTTTTTATGTATTTGTGGTACAACTCGGAGTATTAGAGGAATATACTGTGAAGAACTTGATCTTTTCACCCAAAATTAACTCTGGCTTCACAGCACTGTATGTATGTGGCCTTTTAGCTCTAGTGAAGAGTTATTAATACAGACTGGAGTAAGTTTGGAGTGAATAACATTTGTTTGTTGCACGTACAAGACTAAAATATCTATTTTGAAAATGGTAATGAGTTGTAGTAGTAACAGTTTTATTTCCAATTTTGAAATCATATGTAAATTAGTTGTAATTAAACTATGAAGCATTGATTACTTTCTCACTCTGACTGATTGAGATACATTGTACCATACTTGCCATGCTTCTGATGATAATATGAAAATACGAATTACAGTGTTGGTAATGGGAATGCTCTAATACAATGTTATTTTTATTTGGCACATTCCTACAGTAAACTTTGACTATATCTTTTTATTTACCCCCTTTTTAGACACGAAAACATGCCATCATGTTGCCCAGTTGATGCTGGTGCAGCAGAACCCCCATCCCAGACCCAAATAAATAATGCTGAGCAGCAGTTAGAAAAACTTCCTACAAACAGGACCAATCAATGGGAGGAGCTGCCAAGGATGAAAAAAGAGAAAACTAGAAATGCATCAGAGGAAGAAATAAGAGAAATGGTCAGTAACGTTCCATCGTTCTCTGGTGCTACCAGAGAACAATTCATCCTCAGAGACACTGAGGATGAATTGAAGACAAAGACAGAAGCTGGGATCTCAGATCTGTTTCCAGTATGCCCAGGAGTTAGTGGCCTATTTGAATTTCCTGCTACTGCTAACCAAACGAATGAACAGCGAGTCTACATGGACAGCGAGTCTACATGGAATAAGCTGTCAGAGGATAAGGAAATTGTAACCTCTGACAATGCTCTTCATTTAAAAGGACAGGCAGATTTAGTAGAACAAATGGAGGACAAAAACTCTTCCCACCCTAGTGCAGAATGTGTACTATATTATTTTAAGCCTGAAACTGAGAACAGACAGTCTTCTTTGATGGACACCTGTCCTAGCATGACAAAGGTTGCCGGCATGCCATCGAAATTTCCCATAATAGACGAAAAACACTGGCTTTCAGATCAGAGGCCAATCTGGGAGAAACAACAAAAAACGAAAGATGTATTACCATCAAGTTCATTAAATGAAGAAATGGTTTTATGGGTGCACTCTTACACCACAGAAGCCAGAAATCCATGGTTCCTGTCTGAAACACAACACAGTTCAGTCTTTCATGGACAAAGTATGGTGGATATGTATCCCTGTTGTCCAAGTGTATCCAGTATGCCTGGTTTACCATCTGTCAGTGAAGTCAGTAACAGATCATGTGCATCTCAACAGGAACCACTTTTGAATAAGACTTGCCCGAAGTATTTTTCCATACCAGTTCCACAATCTACTATGGAATATCATGGATCAGATATGATGAGCCTTTTAAGATCTTGCCCAAAAACCTCCTGTGCTGAAGGTTTTCCATCATTAATGGAGCATCATTTGACCAAAAACTGGGCTCCAGATAACAAGCCCTTTTGGGTAATACTGCCAAGAATTAATATAGCCATGATTGAAGATGGACCTCACAATAAAGAAATTAAAGCAATGTCAGCTTTAGCCAGAACTTGTCCAAAGGAGGCTTATAGCCCTGGATTTCCATCTGCTCTACAACCTACAGTAATCTATGATGAGTCTAACAGGGTCAGTCTCCTTCCATCTTGCCCAGCTGTCTCCAGTATGGCTGGTTTTCCATCGATGCAGAAGGCTGACGGCAAAGACTGGGACGCTATTCATCAGCCATTGTGGGAGAAGCAAATTAAAAAGGGGTCTGTATTACTACTGAACAACAATAAAACACCCAAAGACATGAAAGGAGTTGTTTCTCTTGCGCAAAGTTGCCCAAGAAAATCCAGCATCTCTGGCTTTCCCTCTGTACCAAAACCAAGAATGATTTCTGTTGACATGACAGATATGGTCAGTCTTTCGTGCTTGTGCTCAGAAGTGTCGCAAATACCAGGATTTCCATCATCTCATTACTCAAAAGAGTGGGCAACGAGCAAGGAGCCACTGTTTGGACCAAGAAGGAAGGAAAAGCAGGTGTCACTGACTGACAGATGTGAAAGAGATAAAAGAGCAATGAAAGCAATGGTTTCCCTTGTACCATCTTGTCCCAAAGAGGCACGGATTCCAGGATTCCCCTCTCATCCAGATCCCCTAAGTGTGTATTCTGCATCAGATATCATCAGCATCTCTACAATGTGCTCCCAAGTTTCCAAAATACCAGGATTCCCATCAGTTGTTGGCAAAATGAGTATAGGGTGGGTAACAGAAAAAGGGTCACTGGTGAAGAGGCTACCAAAGAAGGCGGTCATATTTGACACATCAAATGACAACAAACAGATAATGAAGAATATGGTTTCCTGTGTTCCATCCTGCCCTAGAGTGTCACGTTTTCCTGGTTTCCCATCTATCCCAAATCCCAAAACTGTGTATTATGGCCTAAGTGTAGTCAACCTCCTTCCTTTATGCCCCCTAGTTTCTTCCATACCTGGATTTTCATCAGTTGAAGGGCACAAGGAAAAAGGATGGGTTGCTGAACTGGGTTCATTGATGCACAGACCACAAAAGAAAATTCCATTTAGGATTAACTGCTCACCAATTAACACAGACAAGCCAAACAGCATGATTGCTTTGGTTCCTTGTTGCCCAGGAACATCAAAGATTCCAGGCTTCCCTTCATACCCTCGATACAACATGCTAAGTCTTGTACCTGTTTGTCCCAAAGTATCCAGTTTCTCAGGATGTGCGTCCTCTGAAGGGGCCTCAAAATTCCAATGGCTCTTTGATCCACACACTTTGCAAGACAAGTTTCCAAAGAAGACGTTTTTTGTGATACACAGCCCAAATCAAGATGAAGAAATGGCAACGACAATGTTGGCCTTAGCACCATCTTGCCCAGAAGCATCCAGGATTCCAGGGTTCCCTTCTGCACCTCAAACCACAGCCAAGATTGAACCCAATATGATAAATTTTGTACCTTGCTGCCCCAGTAATTCAAGTCTCAAAGGATTTGCATCCATGACTACAGTTCCAAGCACAGAGTGGCTAAGTGAAACAAAACCAATTTTGATGAAACCTCAGAAGAAGAGGGCATACATAATTATGGGACTTGCTGGACAGGACCAGTTATATCACTACAACATAACAAACATGGTGACATTAGTGACATCCTGCCCAAAAGAGGCCAGAGTATGTGGTTTTCCTTCTGCTCAAGTTGTTAACAGGCCACCAAACATGGTTAGCTTATACACAGCTGCTCCATGTGTTTCTTGTGTCCCAGGTTTTCCATCAGCAAGGATGCTTAGCTCTGAACACATAAAAATACAAACTAGGACAACATACAGCAAGTCCTTGTTTGATAAGCGGCCGAATGAGAAAATTTTTCTTACTGCAAAGTTTCCAACAGAACATAAAATTAAACAAGATGAAGTGAAGCACATGGTAGCAATGGCTCCATCATGTACACGTTTAGCTCAAATTCCTGGTTTGCCCAGCATTTTGCAATTGAATCCAACAGAGAAAGAAACAATGGATATCTCATTGCCACCTTCTACTGAAAAGCCTGCATCACCGGAATTGCTTCATGCACAGTCAGCGCAGTCATATCTCAAAGGCACAAGAATTCCTGGTGTTCCCTCTACATCTGTCAGCAATCCCAGCACAGAATTTGCGCATGGTGAGATTTACATTGTTATGATCAAGACTACATTCATATTTCTATTTCTTGTTTCTTTTCAAAATGTTTATTATGTTTACTTTTATGACAGTGAAGAAATTCAAAGGTGAACCAAAGCAAAACAAAGACCTTTCTGTAAATATTGGGTAAGTTGAAGAGCCCAGTGATCTTGCATTGTTTGCTGTGAAAGGGCACTAGTCTAGTGCTTGCCTAAAATGGACTGCTTGGACTGAAAAAAAACAGTAGCTTCAATATGTAACTTGATTATACAATGCACAGTAAATTTCAGAATCTTTATGAAGACGATATTTCATTATATTTTGTATAGTGTTGCTGCATGAGGTTGTGAACTATGCCTTAAAATCCTTTTATATTTGGGTCCCCAGTGAATCACAAATAGAGAGAATAGCAGCAGAGGAGACCCAAACAGCGAAGAAACCATCGGACACGTCAGAGCCAGTGGGAGTCTTGGGTTGGGAAGTAGTGGAGGCAGAGGGAACAATAACAGAAAAACAGGCAGAATCCTCTTTGTCAGCAAAGGACAAAGAGACCTCGGGATTAGTAAAGGCTATTGTGGGTGTTTTCCATAAAGGGTAAGTGTAAGACTGGTCTGAAACTAATAGTGTTTAGCATGCAGCATGGTGTGCATCAGCTATTAGTAATCCTGAATATAAAAAAATATAGACTGGGGACTTGTTCCCATTTTAATCGCTTTTATTAAAATTGAGTGGGTGTCCTTGACTTGATCTTATTAAAGTTAGAACTAAAGTAAAAACTGGACTGCTTTTGCATGGGAATTTATTTCACTATCTCCAATTTCAATGGTTTTTTTAATTAACTACATGTTTTTTGAAACCATTGTTTTTGCATGGTTTCTGGTTTCACTCACACACTCCACTATCCATTTCTCTCAGTTATGAAACAGTAGTATCCATGTTGGGGCCATCTAGCAATACTTTAACTGAAGTGGATGACCAGCACAAGGCCATCTTTTCTGTGGACCTGAAGGACGAGACAGGGACTCCTTCAGATGAAAATTTTCTGCGTTTTGCTGCCAACACTACTTCCATACAGAAGAAAGATGGCCCGTTTGAAGACACTGACACAGAACATAACATTGAATATCCAGCAAGTGCTGAGCCTTACATGTGGAACTTGGTAGGTGATCGATCAGTGTCTCCATCGCCAACTACCGACAGCGATGATGGGTTTTTAGTTTGTGCAAGCATGAAGAAATGGCCGCCACTGACGGAGGCAGATATCACTGAAATATCAAAAGAAGACGGTGAGCAAGAAGAGGAACAAGAGGCCTCTCTTGATCAATGGCTTACAAAGGAGGGATCGTGCACAGGGCATGTTCAAACGTCAGTTTACAATGAAAGTTTGTTAGGAAGGTGCGAGACTGAGGCAGAGCAGGATGAGCTTAGAACAGTGTCATCATCTTCACAGCTGGATAAAGGGTGAGTGCTGGTGGACTGTGACTGACTTAAGTGCTTGGTTGCACGGTGTCCAGTGACAGTGTATATGTCCTGCATTATTGGTTGTAACATTGTCTCTTGTTCTGCTTATGAGAGCTTACTACTCAGGAAATTGTGGTGGTCAGCTTTTTGTAATAGCTGTAAGAACTGGCATTGTGATGTGGAATGGTTAATGTTGCTTTTTTAAGTGTTGTATATAGGTGTTGTAAACTAAACTTTGTCTTTTTGTCATCTATGTGCTGCTGTGCCATTTTAATGATAGTATGCATGGAAATAAGTAAAACAGAATATGGAAAATGATGGTCATTTGTGTTTTACAATGTATAACAAGATTTGGTTGCTGTCTTTTAAGTGGAGCAGATTAATAGTTGGCTGGGGATATGATGCATGGTACAACTATATAACAAAGTCAAGAGCAGCAAATTCTGAAGCTTTTCCTCTCTTTTCCTTAAGCCCCCAACCAACAAGCATGGAGGATATTTCTGCTACTTCCCTGCAGCCTGCATCAGATGAGTCACTTACAGGTGCAAACGAATATAGAAGGGTACTCTTAGCCAAACCCTCTGATGATCAAAACATAAGTCCATTTGGACCACGAGCTGACATTGTTGTCTCTCAGCGAGGCAAAACGCCAAAGAGAAAAGTTCCAGAACCTCTACAGAAAGGGTATAATCAAGAAAAAGACACTGTTCCAATACGGCCACTCCGAAGGAAGGATAGTTTAACACCAGATCACAAACCTTGCAGCATAAACAAAGGAGATAGTAGCATTCCTCAAGGTGTACCTCAGAATGGTCCTGACCAAGAATGTACTACAACTCAAGAAACATCATACACAGCCGACTGTAAACACAAAGATGAAGCAGAATCTATGCAAATGTCCATGAACATCACTCCTCCTCCTCCTCGAGTGAAAGGAAGAGATGGTAGTCTACCACCTGAAACACTACACAAAACCGCCCCTGTCAAACCCCTGAGGAGAAAGGACAGTGTCACTAGAGAGCAACCTGTTCAGATACCTCATGACCAACAAGATGTGAAAGCCCAAGTTAGTTCTGCTTTGAAAACATTTGATCCTCGCCCTCCTCAACCTTGGGAGAGAAGCTCTGATGTCTCAGGTGCTCTTGAACCTTTACAGGACATTGACAAATCCACTGGACAAATCCCTTCACAACCTGTTGGAAGAAAAGACCTAACAACCAAACAACACTCTCAAGAAACAGATTTTGCGGGGAGTGCATCTCTACAGACAGAAACTGAATTGGTCTGCTCAAAGGACACAGAACAAACCTATTGTGATCTCGAGGGCCCTAAAAAAGACAGTAATCCATCTGTCCAGGTCTCTTCTCACATAACTCCTCCCTTGGAAAAAAATGGAATTGATAGCATCACCCCAAAGCGAGAGACAGAGACATTTCATGTTGACCAAACTGCTCCTCTCTCAATCATCAAGAGGATATGTCTTCCACAACGTGACAAGAAATTGCCTTCAAGCCAGTCTCGTAAAACTGTTGGTGAGAAGGGAATGATGGCCCAAAATTTAAAAGCTACGGAAATTGTAAAACCAGAAATATCAGAGGCAGAGAGGGACAAACAAAAAACTCATCCTGTCCCAAGGCCACGTGTGAGGAAACGTCTCAGTGGCTCCTTCCCAGATGACTTTACAGCTAAAGAGAGAACACGTCATGCTACCCATGGAGAAGAGGCACGTGCAGAAAGGGAAGTTGGTCCTTCATCCATTTCCTCAACAGCTAAAGAGTTGTCAGGGCAACAGAGGAAAGACCCTCCCCCTCTTCCTCTGGTTGATCAACCTTCTACATCTACCGAAGGTGTAAGATTGAGGAGAAGTAGAATGCCCATTGAGAGCAGCGTCCAGGTAGAGGTTAGTGATGCTTCACAGGTGACTCCAGGACCCTCATGCTTGCCTGTACCAAAACCAAGAGTAAAGAAACGTCTCAGTGGTTCCTTCCCAGATGACATTACAATTACTGGTTTACCACCTCCTTGCCAGTCAGACACAGTAGCTGATTCGACTGGTCATGGAACAATCCAGCAGAATGAAAAGTCAAGCTTGGCTCTCCCACTACATCGGGCCAAGAAACGTCTCAGCATGACTCCTACAGATAGCTCACTACCTGTAGACAACTTACTCCCCATAGAAATGGAGTCATCTCAGAGAAACCAGGAGGATACATCTGTCACCAGCAAGGAAACAAAGGGATCGTCAGCATCGCTGGATTTAAGTATGATCTCTGGAGTCGATTTTGTCACAATCCAAGGTGACAATGAAGGTGCTTCAGACGTGGAACAGCAAGTGCTTGCAGCAATGCAAGAAGAACAGTTTCCTCAGCCAGATTCTGTAGAAGATGCAGAGAAGCCATTAGATAAAATCATTGAAGGCTGGACCTTTACAGATAATCCTGTAGTTTCAGATGACTCAGTGAAGGTTACAGAGGCAGTATCTGAGCAGGATGACATTGAAAAAGTCCTGGAAGCAGACGTCAATAAGTCCCTTGCTTCCACTGTTGCATTGTCTCAGGATGACTGGCTGCACATAGGGGATGATAAGGACAGCGAACCAACGGAAATAACCACAAGGAGGGAAATGAGAGACGAAGAGTTGGACTTTGGCTTTGTGTCTGTAGATGTAGCTGCTGGTTATTTAGATGAAAGGTAAGATTAGTCAGTACACATGGCATGGTGGGGTGCATTCAGAATTGTGAGATGGGTGTTTTTTGCATTATCCTCTACCTCTGTACAATAGAAATTCTCATTCCCCTGTTTCTAACTGTTCAATATTGTCTCTCTATGTGGTGTCATCAGTAAACATTGTTAGGTTTTTCAGGGTAAACATTTTTTGAAAGAAACTGTAGAATGTATTACATTAATTTATCACTGTGCTTTGTTTCTGTGTGTGTCTTTCCAGGCAAAGGGGGAGAGCAGAAGAAACTTCAGGTCAGCCTGTACCCGTGTCTTGCGGCAAGGTCACTGGCCCCCAAAAAACCAGTGAACCAACAACACCTCATAAAAGACCTGCAGATGGGGCTGCCTCTCCAGAAGTATGTTAAAACTTGTCAATGCCTTTATATTACCAGAAACCCACAGAGCACTATCACCAATTCCGCAGTTCCCCTCACCTCCAAGGAGCTTGTTAGCCTCTTTCTGCTAATTGTTCTGGTTTTGCAAACATTGTTTTCAGCAATTCCAACTGAAAGAGCAAAAGAGTAAAAAACATGGTCAGCAACAGTGTTTAGACAAACTGTGGCATTCAGGCCATGATTGATAGGTATTAGGTATCTTCTACCACCAGCATGATAATAATAAAAGTCTATATTGTGTTGTAGACTCAGTTGGCCAGTCCCTCCTTAGTGACGTCCAGCAAGTCTCTCCTGGAATGGTGTCAAGAAGTCACACAGGGTTACAAGGGAGTGAAGATCACCAACTTCAGCACCTCTTGGAGGAATGGCCTGGCCTTTTGTGCCATATTACATCACTTCCACCCAGAAAAGATGTAAGAAACAACTGAAATACTGCTCTTACTGCATATATTGTTTTAGGAGTTTATTTCATCTTCTTTTTCTTTATATAGAAATTATGAAATGCTGGACCCCTATGACATCAAGCAGAACAACAAAAAGGTGACTGATGCCTGTTGCTTATAATATTTGCACCTGTTGGCTGATTAGTCCTAATGTAATCCATCCCTCCTTCTATTTTTACACAAATTCCAGGCTTTTGATGGCTTGGCCGACCTTGGCATTTCCAGGCTGATGGAACCCTCAGACATGGTCATGCTAGTAGTGCCTGACCGCCTCATTATCATGACCTACCTCAACCAGATCCGCACCCATTTCACAGGCCAGGAACTCAGTGTGCTTCACATAGAGAAGGACAGCAGCGAGTCCAGCTACGCGGTAGCAGGAGACCGGGACACCCAAGAGGACCCTGAGGCAACTGTTCGATACTGCGCCCAAAGGCTCCAGGAAGAGGGCATAAGTCTTGAGACTAATGGAACTACGGGCACTGCAGAGAAGGACAGTAAAGCCAGTAGAGATGTGGTTCCACCTCCCAGAACTAAAAGATTGCAGGTTGCTGGGGCATCTGGGGCTCAGTCTCCAGTGGCACCACCAAGGACCAATATCCTGTCCAAGTCAGGTTTCTCTCATGTCAGAGATGCTGATCTGGTCAAGAAACGAAGGTCTCAGCGGAGGAGTGGGTCAGTAGATGAAGGAGACATATCAGTGGTAGTTGCAGGACAAGAAGGCCGGAGGAAGTCAGAAACCGGTACGTTTTTCTTGAGTTGCTTTTTTTTTTTTTTTCAGTCAAAAACAGTAGTCTCACCTCTGATGGACGTGATGATGTGGAAACCTTCCAATTGTTGAATTTTAAGTTGATAGGCATTTTTGGTTGTTTGTACAAATGGTATAGTTAATTTCTGTATCTTTCTTGCAGAGAGAACAGAGGCTATGGTTGAGGAGGGAAAACCTGAAGGCCAGGTCAGTTAGCAACCATTGGTGTCATTGTAGGGTTGGTTCTGTAGAACTTTTGAGCCCAAATTTGTAGAAACAACTCACTGGTCACATGCATCATTTTCATTCCATTTTGAACCACTGATACAAAAGCATAGATTATGCAGGTTATTGTGTTTGTGTGTATTAATGCATCCAGGACGGCAGCCATTATGTTCTGAGTCAGATGGAAGCCCTGGAAGCGGAACAAAATCATATTGATAACAGAGCAGGTGTGGTGGAGAGGAAACTCAGACAACTACTGGAAACAGGTGAGATACCCAGATATTTTGCACAATCAAGTAGTTCATGGTTGCAGTTGGATTCACAATGATTGAAAAGAGCAGGGGAGTCTGGTCATAGTGATGTGATTCTCCCGCACAGGTAGTGACAAGGTGGAGGAGGAGAGGCTGATTCAGGAGTGGTTTACGCTGGTTAACAAGAAGAATGCTTTAATCAGGAGGCAGGACCATCTGCAGCTACTGTAAGACATCCACCACACTCACTGCTGGAAACATGTGAAGTATAAACTGTAGAACTTATAGCACAGTATTCACAATTGACAGAACAATCTCACCACAAGGTCCTGTCCTGTAATCCATCTCTTGTGATTGACAGGCTGGAAGAACAAGACTTGGAAAGAAGATTTGAGTTGTTAAACAAAGAGCTGCGAGACATGATGGCGCTTGAAGGTACAACTTTTAACTTCTAAACACATACCAGTTCCACAAAAGCACCCTCTGGGTTCTCTGGCTTCCTCCCACATTTCACAGACCATGCAGATTAGGTGGTGACTCTAAATGTGTGAATTTGGAGTTCAGCATCTTACCCAAAGACATTTAGATAATTGGACAGGAGGAGCTGGGGATCAAACCTCCATCCAAACCTTTTTTTTTTTTTTGCTCTCCACAAAGTCCTCATCCCCCTGACATCTGTTCCTTTGTTTCTTTCTGATGTCTTTTTGGTGCAGAGTGGCAGAAAACGCAGGCTCATAAACACAGAGAGCAGCTGCTGTTACAGGAGCTGGTGTCCCTGGTCAACCAGAGAGATGAACTGGTCCACAACATTGACGCCAAAGAGAGAGGGTGAGATATTTATTTCCTGTGATAACTAGTGACATTGGGAAAGTCCGCCTTGTGTTGTAACTTGAATATGTGACCGTTCTTTGTGGTAACTGTATTAATGTAGTTTCATTCACTGTGAGAGAGAGTGGAGGGACGTGGTTTTAAGTGGAGATGACTTAGCTAGATACGTCTTTAAAAATCCCTTCACCTTCCTGGCCTAAAAGGATGCAAAGTGATAATCTACGTAGACAATCTGTCACTCTCTCTCTTCTCCTCTTCTTCAGTGGTTTGGAGGAGGACGAGCGTCTGGAACGAGGTCTAGAGCAGCGGAGGAGGAAGTATGCTAAACAGCAGAAAGAGAAGTGTGTGATGCAGTGATTCTGTCTGCCTCCAGCCATGGAATGCTGGGTCACCTATCCTAAAAAAAAAAAAAAACGTGGATCAGTTTGAAACTGAGAATGGGGCAGTTGTGTTTGGTCGTCTTAACCTCGCTGTCAGACGGAGGACGATCAGGCCAAGGCCGTAAACATAACTGACCCAAGGAGCATATTTCTACCAGAGAATATGCTGAACCAGTATGAGGTGGTGTTGCATTTCCAGTGGAGACTCGGATAGTCCAAACCCAGAGTGAAGCTCTGAGAAATGTCTCCCATTTTGTCTTAAAATGTGACACAAGGCTTCAAATTCAACGTATCATCTATTTACCAAACCCTACAGGATGTTCAACACCAAGAAGTTTTTACCTACTCAGCAGAAGAGGCATCAGTGCCTCTGAGAGCTGCTTGTGCCTTTTGGACTGTTTGCTTTGCAGTTTCTGTTGCTGTGAGAGTGTGTGTGTGTCTTTTTTTTTTTTACTGTAACTGTTGTTACAGATTGTGAAGGTGAATGTAAAATGCGTTGGATTGAAAGTTTTGGTACAGATACGAGCTGCCAAAAACAGGAGAGATTAGGTCTGACTGACGTGAAGGCTGGCTGCAACACTTTAAACTTGTTTAAATTTGAACCTGCTGCTGAAAACCAAAATCTAGTCCAAATACAAATACACCCAGAATTACAAGGAACCAGGGTTTCAGGATGAGAAAGCCTCTGAAATACGTCTGTGAAGATTATCATTCATCAAGCTCATGGTATTTCCAAAGATATACAAAAGCAATTGGACTTGCTTGAGGTTCAAGAACCTCAGGTGGTTGCGGTCGTAGTTAAAACCCTGGGTCGTCAATATAAATATTGAGACTCACACTTTCTGAACATTTGTCACCACAGTTGCCTTCAAGTAGAAAAACAAGGATTTACTTCAGAGTAAACTTTGCTGCTACGAGCAGATTTCCTCAATGTGTCCATTCCATTGGACTTATAATTTTTGGTCACATCACTCAGCCTTAGTAACGTTGTTGTTTGCTAATAGATGTCCATTTGGAAAGTAGAAGGTTTTCATATTGGATGACCACTTCCTCAGTGGAGCTTTTCCAAGGGCAAGGAAAAGCAGGATCCAGATCAGTCCTAAAGTTTTACTGTTTATTCAGAAGCAGCTGTACGGGTTATGTCTATTGTACTACTATGTGTTTTAACCAAAACTAAAGAAACTTGTAATTTATTTCCCTGTACAAGTGATGGAAATATTTTGGAAAATAATGCTAGCGTCGTTTGAAAGTCGTCGTCTGAATTGAACGGGGAAGAATGTTCCTGCATGATAAAAGCCAAATCTTCAATATTAACATTTGCTAAAAGCGAACTGGCGCTTCCATCTCTTCCCGAAATATTATCAGAAGCCTCCTGCTTGTCTTTGCGCAGTAAAGTTGTTGTTTTTACTTCAGTACAAGTATATTGTGCGACCCTGCAGAGACCTCTCTGGGCCTGAGAGGTTTTTATTTTGTGTGGAAAGGTTTGCAGTTCTCATGTTGCCAAGTGGCTGGTTGTAATAGCGCTGACCGCCACTTGTGTGAAGTAGTTACAGCTTGTCAAAAGGATCGCTGTTGGAGAGTTTTTCTTGTGGTTTTATGTTACATTTGCACTATTTGTAAAGTTTGACAAATACAAAAGATTTGAATGCCTTTATACATTTTGTGCAGTTCTTTTTTCTTTTTTTTTTCCCCTGTCATTAAATCGTTACATTCCTGTTAGTATATGAATTCATATCGGGTTTATCCAAAATGGGATTTTGAAGGCTGATGTTGGTCTCTTTACAGTCCATTTCCTGATACTGTGGGACCAAAAAAAATGGGTAGCTGCACAACAGCACCCTCAAGTGGCATGAGAGTCCCAGGTTAAGTGTACTGCACTTAACTTGTGTTCTTAACTTTGAAAAAAAAAAAAAAACTGCGTTTATGCCCTGCTGACAAGGTGCGTGTTCCTCGAGGAATTTAACTCAGGACTCTGAGGTTCCATGCTGAGCAATGGTACCTCAGAGTCTTCTAAAAAAACTTACTATAAACTGTCTTTATTATACATGTGTAGTGAAATACATTATGGACCCTTAAAAAAAAAAACAACATGAGGTTTTTGAGTGTTTGTCAAATACGACGTGTATGGAGGTGATCACACTTAGACCACACTTAGACAGTGATATCAACCATATAAGCATTAATTGAATTGAATGGTAATCTACAGCACTTGTATACGTGCTAGCGTTGAAGCTGCTTGCAGAGATTGTACCACAGTTTGACATGCCAGCAGTTTTCTCTACCTGTGGACCCAGCTTCAAAACCTTGATTCCTCTGATATGGCAAGTTTGTTTCACAGAACAGAAGGTGAGGTTCTTCAAAGGAAATTTACTTGGCACGTACCAGCAGTTTGAGGCATTTGACAGTTTTAATAAATAATCTGTATGTGACCATTTCGTCAGATCCATCAGTGGCACCTGCAGATCACAGACGACCTCTCCTGGACCTGACAGCACTCTCCAAGAAAGAAGTCAAGCGTCTTCATTTCCTGTGTCAACTGAAGATGGTGAGCCTCCCTCCAACCAACCTCCACCTCCATAAAACAAATCTGTAAAGCATCACGGCATCTTCGCCTCCTTACCGTCCAGGTAGAGGTTCTGGATTATCCAAACCGCCTCTGCCAGGCTGCACCAAAGCTTCTCAGTCCATGAAAATCTGACATACATACACAACAGCAATAGCTTGACATGATATGGTTTTACAGTGAAACAGGAAGGAATGAGGGAAGTGCAACTTTCTTATTCCTATCTGTGACATGACCTATAAATATTTCAAAACAAAGACCTGAAATTTTCACTTGATCTAATAAGAAACATTCACATCATCATGTAAAAACAGAAGCAGATGTCAGATGTTGTTTCTCTGCGCCTGTTGCCAGTTCATGCAGCCAACATGGAACAAAAGGGTGTTGTTGGGTCACACCAAATCACACCAGTTAATAACATGAGGTGAGGATTCAAATGCACCTTTCATTTTATAATATGTACAGTTATATGATCAGCACTGATAGGGGTAAATGTAGTTAAAAGAAACTTTAATAAATAGATTAGTAAGATAAAATGTTCACATATTTAAAAAAACAGTAGTGTGTGCGAAATAGTCGCTGATAAACACAGGACAACAAACTGCTGCTCTAGTGTTAATCATTTGGTGGATGACAGAGCACTCTGGTGGCCAAGTGATGGAACTGCAGCGCCAAAAAAGACCAATTGGTAAAATAAATGTGTTAGTTTTACATAAGAATCACGCTGAATTTCAACCTGCAGAGTCGAAAAGTAAACCAGGGACCATTTCAAACCACTGTCCCATCTCTTATCAAAACTGTCATACTGTGTAACAAATACTATAATTACGATGTACATTTAAAATACAGAACTGCATCTGTTTAACTGCTGACTGTGGTTTTAAAACCACCCCTGGTCGTTCCCAGTACTGCTCAGACGTGGCTACACAACTTGTGACCACATTATTATTTTATGGCCAAAGAAGTGCAGAATTCTTTAGATTGGGTAATGAAATGTTTTAAAAACAACAGAGGAAAACAAAATCAGTGACATTGCAGCAATAAGTTGCCCAATTCAATCAAAAGCACTTGAGTTTTTATTATATTATTTATTTCTTATTAGTATTTTTCTTATTTGCTGAATTTTGCTGGACTGTTGCCTGTATAATGGGGAAACTGTGTAATGGGTCTGTTTCTTTTTTTATGATATGATGAGTGTGCAAGTAACACAGAAAAAAAAAATGCTGATGCAAACATACTTAGCACAAGTAAGGAAGCTTGTCTTTCACGTGAACTCTGTTGGACCCATAAAGCCCAGCGTGTCGTTGATCTAATATTAAAATCAAATAATAATCAAATCATTTTCATTCCGTCAATTTATACTTCAGCAATTTACCAGCAAACGTGGCGTTTAATGGTTTTTAAAGTGTCAGCTTTTATTTAAATTTTTTTATTTTTTTAAATCATGGATAAATAATCAGCCTTTAAAATAGATGACCAAAGGGAAAATTCCTCAATGACGACATTTCTAAAGAAAGAAAGGATAGAAAGAGGAAGTGAGAAATTCTTGCCCAATACTGAACCTAAAGGCTTTAAACAACTAGAAATTCCTCTCAAGTGGTTGCACCAGAATCAAACATATCATATCATAACATTGTACTGCATTTGAATATTATATATATAATATATATATAGTGCCAGCATGTTCTCAGCTGGCTACCATGTCAGCTATTAGCTTGCCAGCTACAGTTGTTCACCAACCAGCCCTGCAGGTAGCCGCAGCATTCACACTTACAAAAACCTGTATGCTTGTCACATGGTTGAGGTGACCATCGTTCTGTTGCTGTAGTCAGCTGTTTCTCCATTAATGTGCCCCCGAACTATTTCAACTCAGCGGCCTAGAACCAGGTTAGTGAGCAGTCCCGGATTATTCCCTAAACCAAAATGTATTTTTCTCAATTATTTTGTTTGTTTGTTTAATTGTATTCTTGAAAGGAGCAGCAGTAGTAGCCCACACCACAAAGACAGGAAGTCAGTAGGTTCGAAAGGCGTCGGCTGGTTTCCAGAGGAGGAAGGCTCATTTCAGCAGTTTTAATTACAACATTCCTATGAGCCGAATCATTGGTAGATGCAAACACAGGCGTGACGCCACTCAGAAGCTCTCTGACGGGTTGGATGTGAGAACTGGCAGCAGTTCTAGGACTAGGACACAGGCCCTGAAGCAAGCTTTAAACATGGCTGTGTGTAACAGTAGACTGTGGTCTGTCTGGCCCATTTTAATCTCATTGTGGATCTGGACATGGGAAGCTGGCTGTAACACGCAATATCAAGCAGAGGAGGGTGAGTGTTCAGGGCTTTTGCATTCATGATTAAAAACATATATATAATTATTATAAGTGATTTTAAAAAGTCTATCAGATATTTAAATACAACTGATAGACTTTATACTAACAATACTAACTGCTGTCTATACATACAATCTATACTATATACTATAATTACTTAGTGGTAAAATATATCAATAGTTATCTTGACAAATTCATGGTTGGATTCAATACATCAGTGGGTTCATTAGTTTTATAATAGACAATATTTGCGGTTTACATTGTCTTGTTCAGATATTGAATATAAATTAGAGTTCATATTTTGTTCCTGTTAAGAATGAGGAAATGACCTCAGACAACACCCTGATGAAGACAAGATAGCTGAAAACTTTTGGGAAGTTGAGGAATTTGTGTGTGGAATCAGGACTGAGCCCTGATTTATGTCCGACTCCACCAGTTCGATGTTCTGTCAGTGAAATATCTGCTTTCAGCACGATTCAGCTGTGTTGACCTTTTCTCATCTCTTCTGTCATAGTGGAGATTTTCAGTTCGGACAAACAGGCCAGTCTGGGATGGACCTCTGACCCAAGCCGAGAAGTATGTTTGGTTGTTAAGTGACATGTTTTTATTTCTAGCCAATTGAGTAATATATATATTTTAATTAATGTACAGTGCAAGTTTAATAATATGGTCTGACATTTTCAGCCTATTTAAATGGGAGTGGACCACATTTTTAACCTTAATATGGATTTTGGAAGGTGGGGCCTAATTTCACTTCTTTCCCTGTCGCTGCAGTGGACTGAAATCCGGCTGAGATTCAGTGCACAGAGTCCAGTGACTGTGCTGCAGGCTTGTGGAAGGAAAACAACACGAACCACTTTGAGCCACTGGATGGAGCGTAAAGACGCCCACTATCTACTGATGGATATTGCATTTGCCCAAGAAGAGGAGCCATCGGGTCAGCTCAGCCCACTACGAGTTCACCTTTTTGACTCAGACACACCCAACCAAAGATTTCAGAATGGCTTTACAGTTCTGGAACTCCAGACCTCTAAGCTGTTCCCTGTAACAGACCATCCAAACCAGATCTCCAGCTTCCTGAATCGCAGCCAGGCCCTGAGCCTGGGCTCAGTCAGCCGCAGAGGCTTTCAGCTCGCCTTCTCCTACTCAGGCACATGTGCGTTTATAACTTCCATCAGACTGTACTACAGGAGGTGCCCTGACGTCGTGGCCGGCCTGGCCTCGTTTGGAAGGACAGCGGCCGGGTCTGAGCCTTTGAAGGGTTCCTGTGTGGAGGGAGCTGTGGAGGTTTCTCCGCCACTTAGAGAGTGTGATGTGGATGGGGTGTGGGGACAACTGCAGGGGGGGTGTACCTGTGAACCTGGGCATCAAGTCATGGGTGACACATGTCAAGGTATGGAGACATAATGTTACACATTACACAATTTTGTTAGACACTGTGTACAAAAACAGCATATATATATATATATATTAAAAAAAAAAAATATATATATATATATTTTTTTTTTTTTTTTTTTTCCCCCAAAAAGAGCCAACCCTAGCTCTGGACATGTTGCATCTTTTTTTTTTCACCCCTTCACCCCACCTCAACC
>JBBMJY010000016.1:12991042-13029016 GCA_037833715.1 Toxotes lorentzi
AAAAAAGGGAGGTATGTGCATAGAGGTGAAAAAAAAAAAAGATATAGATAGATAGTTTTTTTTTTTTTTTTTTTCCCAAAGAAGAGGCGACACTGATTCTGGACACGGTGCACTTTTGTTTCGTAACCCATTCACACAACCACAGAACACAGATGTTTTGCAGCAGAAGCATCTTGACCTTGCCTTTTTCTACTTAATGAACCACAACTCACATCCCCTTTCTGTGATCCTCTTTTCTCCTTATTTTGTTTTATTTTGGACGTTTCCTGTGTGTTGCTCAACAGATGTCATCCACGGTTTCATGTTATATAGCAGTTCTCAAGACACCTAAGTGTGGATCAAAGTGTTGGACAGACAAATGCATGAAGTTTGCCAAACCCTGTTGCTAGTGTGACAAAAAAAAAACCCCAAAAAACTACAAACCCCACCAGCACCAGTGGTGTGAAAGAGACAATGACTGTTTCTGTTTCACCAGCATGTAGGATGGGTTACTACAAACCAGCCCATGACAGCGCAGGATGCCGGCTGTGCCCAGCAAATACCAGGACACACAGGGAGGGATCAGAGCGGTGTGTCTGTCTGCAGGGTTTCAGCCGCCTGCCAACTGACTCTGACGACCACAGCTGCACCAGTAAGACACTGAATGGACATTAAAGTCCCTGTGTGAATTTGATACACTGGTGGTCTACCTTCTACCTGTGTAATTACACAAATTGGCTGGGTTTTGCTAAGTATGAGCATGTTTTAGCTTCCCTGTCTTGTACTCCACAGAGCCGCCCTCTGCTCCTGTGAATCTAACAGCCCATCATCACAACGCCTCAGCGCTGATGGTGACATGGGATCCTCCTCTTGACTTGGGAGGCAGAAAAGAAGTGATATATCACGTTAGGTGTCAGAAGAAGGCCGAGGCAGGCGGTCAGTGGGAGGCATGTTTGGACAAAGTGACTTTCCTGCCAGACTCATCAGGGCTAATCAACACATCGGTCAGCATCGTAGGCCTAAACCCACAGTGTGACTACAAACTGTCAGTGCAAGCCTGGAATGATATATCCAGCCTGCTGGGGGCGCCACTTGGATCCACTGCTACTGTGACCATCCACAGATGTACGTAAGCCTGACCAGGGGTTTTACTGCATCTTTAAAGTTTCTAGAGTGTCAAATTGCTTTTAATGAAACATTTCTGTTTCGTACAGGGAAAGCCCCACCTGTGGTGATTGCTGTGACCCCGGGCTTAAACGTCTCAATGCAAGAAATAACAGCAGCTCCTCAGCAGCAGAGACGCGTGTTTATATGGCTGACCGTTGGTGTTTTAATTGGTAGCCTACTGCTCATGGCTGTGTTCCTCACAACTGTGTGCATCCGAAACTCCACCAAACCTTGGTAAAAAAAAAAATGTATTTGAACCCTCCTACACAGCTGAAACATAAGGTGCTAATGACTGAAGTTTAATGGCAGTTTTACTTTTAATAATGTGAGAATTCTAATTTCCCCACAGGTCAGACCAAGAAGTAGAGCTTTTGCCAATGAGTGCTGAAATTTCCTACCGACGTTCACAGGCGGTGGAGGCTGCACCACAGCAGGCCAACGGTAAGTGTCATATTCCTGAACAGTAATAAATAGGTAGACCCTGCGCCTGTGTGGGTTTTCCAGATTTATTGATAGTATAAAATTGATATCTTTAGTTTGCACGTTTCCTTCATGTTTAAAGGACGACCAGCCTTAGCTGTAGAGAAAGCCTGAGATTTTGGCATGCAGGCTGCTCCTCATTTTTATTATGTCTGGGAAGTCATTCCTTTGATTTCCTTTGTGTTTCAGTGGTGCAGGGGGTGGCCCAGCTGTTGGAGGGGCTCAGTAGCAGGCTGCAGGCCAGTCTGAAGGAGGTCCTGGTAGAGAGAGACCAGCTGACCCTGGGCAAGGAGCTTGGCAAAGGTCAGTTCATGAATCCATCAATAATGCTCGCTCTCTTGAAATAGTGTGCCCTTTATTTAACAAAGTGGAAGTAAGGGTGTGAAGGTTGGTGATGGTGGGTGTACAATCAGTTCAGCTCAAAAAATAGAAATTCTCAAACACTGAGTCCTCTCTTTTCTACAGGAGAGTTCGGTTCAGTCTATGAAGGGATTTTCACACAAGACGGAGATGTGGAAATCAAGGTGGCTGTGAAGACCATGAGAGGTGTGTAGAAAGTGAGCCCACACTCTTCATCAGAACTCTACTCTCCTTTTTCTGCTTTTATTTTTGTAAAAATTCTTTTTTTCTTCTTCTTCTTCATCATACACACCTAGTTGGAATCCACAGCCAGGAAGACTTGCATGAGTTTTTGAGAGAGGCAGACACCATGAAGAACTTTGATCATGAAAACGTGGTCAGACTGCTTGGTAAGCTGTATCACCTATTTCTCTACCCAGTGTTTTATATTGAAACTCATCCATCTTTTAGCTATACCACTTATCCTTCTGAAAGACATGTATGTGTCTGTCCTTCAGGTGTCACTTTACAGAGAGAAGAGGACTGTCCTCTGCCTGTCCCTCTGGTCATCCTGCCCTACATGAAACACGGAGACCTGCGCCGCTTCCTCATTGCCACGCGCTACGGTGAAGTTCCTATGGTGAGATGCAGTCAGCACATGCACATCATTTGCATGTTCGCACAAATTTAAAAATAAGTGACAGACTCTTCTCTACCCCCTCTTCCAGTTTGTGCCCCATCAGACTCTCTTGCATTTCATGATTGACATTGCAGCAGGGATGAGCTATCTGAGCTCGCAGGGGTTTCTGCACAGGGACTTGGCTGCGCGCAACTGCATGTGAGTCCATCAGAGGGAGACACTGAGTGGGAGTCTCTCAAGGCTTCCTTGTTCATATCTGACTGTGTCTCTGTCCTCAGCTATTGGTATTCAACCACGGCTTGTATCTCTAAAGGAAGCTGCTTAAAGTTTCAGTGGCACAGACTGAGGGCCTCAGTCTGTGCCACTGAACAAACTGGGACAAAATCAAAAACAAACAAAGAGTGTGTCAGAGCTCACATTGCGCTCTTTGATCTGTTTGATTCACTGTTTAAAACTCCTCCGCAGGCTGGGTGACGACCTCAGGGTGTGTGTGGCTGACTTCGGCTTGTCTAAGAAAATATACAGCAGCAACTATTATCGTCAAAAAGTGGCTATCCGGGTGCCAATCAAGTGGCTGGCCATGGAGAGTCTGTCCGAGTCTGTGTACACCACCAAAAGCGACGTGGTGAGTGAAGTCCTCCCTTTACCAAATGTCTGAATTTGTACATTGAGCATTCAGAGCCATGATTTCACGTCCTTGTCCTCTCAGTGGTCATTCGGGGTGACCATGTGGGAGATTGTGTCCCGGGGGAGGACTCCTTATCCAGGAGTCCACAACCACGAGCTGCTGGACCTGCTGCTGTCAGGACTTAGGCTGAAACCACCTGAGGACTGTGACCAGAAACTGTGAGTCCGTGTGCTGACAGACTGATTGTAATACTAGTTAAACCTGTGGTTAATCTAAGCCACAGAACTAGCCAAACCAGAACCAGACTTGTCTGGACAGGATTGGTTTCATTGGTAATTGGTGAGGAATAGATGCACTAATTGTACCTTTAAATGAGTCATACATCGCCATGCAATATTTCTCTTGCAATTGAATGTGTTTCAACCAACAATTCATTCCAAAAAACAGTGATCCTGGTCCACAGAGCACCTTGGAGACTGTTTTTATGGTCACGTTTTATTTTATTTTATTTGTTAATTATTTAATTTGTCTTCCATTTCACATTTCTAAAATGATTTGAGAAATGAAATATAGTTTTGATTGAACTGCTTACACCTGTAAAAAGACATTGTTTTAAGTCATTGTTAGAGGGTTATGTTCCTGTATATCTACAGTATGTATAATTACACATACCTGACCCTGCCTCCTGCCTCTCTTTACTCCATCTTACCTCAAACACAGTTATGAAGTCATGCGGAGCTGCTGGGATAAGGAGCCGAACCGGAGGCCGGACTTCAGGGAACTGGGCGAGACACTGAAAGGTCTTCTGTCCGAGCTGCCAGTCCTGGAGGCCAGCCAGGAAGCCATTTACATCAACCAGGGCCTGGAGGCTGCTGCTGTGGCTGCCTCTCTGGAGCCACAGACAGACGATAAGGGAAGATTGGAAAATGTCTACATACCCAGTCCTATGGGTGCTGCTGCAGCAGCACCCAGTCCTGTGGGTGCTGCTGCAGCAGCCAGAGATGAGGATATGGAAGAGGAGGGTGGCTACCTTAAGTATATTGCTGGTTAAGGTGGATGATAATCACAGGCTCTCCCACTGGTATCTGATTGGCCACCATGTGTGCCCCCCTGTATTAAATCTGAAAAATGAGAATGACCGAAACTAAAACATTTTACTTCATTTTTGCAATTTTGAAATATTTTGTATATCTGTATTTGTGTATCCTGTTTACTGGAAATTATCTGTTACAAGAAAATGTACATAAGGGTATGATAGACTGACCTTTCTGTCAGAAAGAACACACAAACCAAAGCAATATTAATAACGTTTAAAATACCAGTACTAACAGTTAATACTAGTTATAGCTGATGTAAATAGTTATAGTCTATGAGGACCAGCTGCAGTTTAGGGTAAGCAGTGACTAGCTGCCTCTGGCTGTTTCATAGTGAATGTAAAGATCGCAACTACAAAGAAAGTCGGGGTTAGATCTGATCTGAGCCCTGTGTGTGTTTGTTGAAGAGATATCATCCTAATCATCTGTTTTGCACTTGTACACATAAAAAAAAATAGATGTGTGTTATTTTAGTTGTTTTGCACTTGCCAAGGAAAATAAATCCTTGGGTTTATAGCCAGTAAATGTGTTTTATAATGTGGCCTATGATGTGCGCACTTTACATGATTTTATATTCAGTGAACAGTGTTGCTCACTTGTTGAATGTAGAAGAAATTTAAGCTCTGAGAAGCACCTTATGTATCATTGCTATTTCTAACTGCAGCATTAAGAATCGAATTGAATTGAATCTACATGGACTGATTCTGGACTTTGTGATTATAATTTTGAGCATTTCACAATTCAGACCTACTGTCATTATCAGCATTTATTTTGCTTTTTTTTGTGTGTGTGTTGTAAATGAATTTCCAAAGATATGTTCATCGATCTATTGTTGGATTCTTGAGCTTCTGCAGATATGATACAGTTTTCATGTGTGAAGAAATAATCAATTGTATTTTTTCTTTTTATTAATGTGTGTTGCAAAGTGAGATTTGGACTACAAAAGAGCATAAATTAAATTAAAGCTTTTTTGCAATTTAGAAGAAATTGGACTTGAGAGCCCAAACACAAGTTTAAGGCTTTATTGCGTGATTTTGAATACAGACGATATCTGAGTTTTTTAATATGTATATGTTTAAGGCAATATGAATTCTGTCAGCATCACTCGGCCCTAGTAGCTGCTTGCATAATACACCAAGACGTTTTTGTGAACCAATACATCCTTTTGTAGTTGTTTTCGCTTGATTTTTCTTTTTTTTTTAATAATAAACTACAAATCCCAGCATTGATACAATTTTAGCTTTGCAAAGATTAGTCTGTAGTGCCACGTCACCCAACGTCACTACCGCACCTGCGCGGCCATCTTAAACCTCTCGCAATCAACGGACACAGAAAAGCAGAAAAAAAAGCGAGTTAAAAATACCAAATTAGCCAGACGGAACGGGGAGATGTCACCTGGAATCAAGCATATATGAAACAGTGAAAGTCAAATACAGTGGAACGACCAGGAGACAGTTACGGAGACGGTACAACGGCCATCTAAGTTCCTCCCGGACACCCGGACCTTCAAGTCATCTTTTTTGCCGGAGTAGGAAGGAAGAGTCGAGTCACCGACAGAAAAAACACATCCAGAGTGAAACCATGAATCCCGAATAGTGAGTTTTACATAAAAATGCTACATTGTAATGCAGTCTACGTTGTGTTCAGCTAGAAACCATAATTATACGTAATGTGGTTTGTGGTGTAACCTTATGTAAATGATGCTTGGCTAATTGTTCTGACATAAATGTACTGGCAAACATCAGCTAGCTTGCTCTTGTGAACGGGGCGCGGACATTTTTCTTTTTTTTTCTTTCTTTTTTTTTTTTTTGAATTTGTCTCGCGAATGTGTTTTCCCTAATCGTCAGCTGACTGCTCGTGCCACACCGTGTCGGCTATGACACGCGACCGTGCACGGGACAAATAAGCGAATAGTACAGTGTGTAAAACCGGAGTAAAACGTTCATGAGATGAAACACTGCCATATATTACTCTTGAAATTATAATGGAAAAGAATAGCGTTAGCTTGAGAGTAACGATACATGAAGTAGCACGGTAACCGATATGTGGCTGACCTGTAGCCTAGCTTATTTCCTTTTTTAAAAAATATGGACATACCCATTTACGTTGTTAAAATGGGCACAGTTCCATTTTATATACCATCCAGTTACGGTGTATTTTCATAATTGAGACGTCGAGTACAGTAAACGTAACATAACAGCTTTTATTTTTGTAAAATTCCTGCTTTCAGAAATGGTTTCTCTTTTCTGCCAGGCTCACGAGCATAGTGGACTATTTGCATTTCTTGTGGATTCGTGTAACAGGGATTAACATGAATAGCCGTCTGTGTGGTGCCGAATTTAAACATGGTTCCTGCAGTGTTCTGATCCTGTATATTGTTGCACCTTGCCGTGTTTCACTGATAAAATGAACAAAATTGGCTCCCCTCCATTGCGGGGCGTGTCGGGGCTAACGTCACATAAAATGGCAGGTAGCAGATGTTTGACGGCTGACCTGCAGCCCTGTCAGGAAAAGACACCCGCCTGTCACCGAATCCCCTCGGTCGGGTGCTGAAAAGCACACGGTTGCAGCGGCTGTCCTGGAGCCGACAGCTGAAGCTTTCCTTTGAATCCTTATTGAACCCTGTCGAACTAGCTTAGCTAACTCCCCACACCCTTAGACAATCCCTGTATGTTTACACAGACTGCTGCAATGGGTTTGTCTCTGGCTAAATATGCCTTAATATTGCCTAGCATTAAACACTGTATCTGGCATGGCAGACATGGTAAATGTGGCATCAAGTTTTGGTACCACTTTCTTGGAAAGGTTGTTACCAATGACTCTATTAATAGTTAACAAATCATTGGCTCATACCTTATAGAGCGGTTTTAAGCTTGCATTAAGTAAATTTGACCGGTGTCAGCGTGACCTTTCATCTGAACCACTATCTATTAACATCTTCAACTGTATTTGTTGTGAAAGTCGTTTATTAAAGAATGATACATTTCATAACTTTAGATTCGATGGTTTATGACATAACCTGCTTTAATTACATTTATAATTGTCTTGTTAGAAGATTTGATAGCCAGTCAACGTGACTACGGGATTTTATTGATAATTGTCGACCATAATTAGCAATACAGTTATGATTGAGATGATCAGGCAATATTTGATCAGAGAAAATAAACAAACTCACCATTTGGTGCCAAATTTCAGTTCATTTTTGGTGTTTCTTAATGTTGATCAATTCATTCTCTACACAGTAAGTGTTGAGGTTCCATATCCACCTGCCACCTAGTATTGTTTTTACCAAAATGTGCCTGTAGTACCAAGTACTGAAAACTCGGCTTCAAATCTGTGCTCAAATTGAAACTAAGGTATTGTTTTGGCACTAGTATTGAAAAGTTTCAAGCCTTTAACTGTCAGTAAAAGCTGTTAATGTTGCCACGGTGAGTAGTGCTAGTTGGTAGGTTCAGTTTAACTGCCTACCTAATAATAGCATTTAGCTTAAGAACATATACGACTGTGTGCTTAGGTTGGTGTTTGCTTGTTGCAAAGAACGATAACTGGCTGATCAGTCCTGGTGGCTCTCTGCATAAGGCCACATCAACACAATCTGGTAGCCATGTGGAAATGTGAACTGGGCTGATTGCAACAGTGCTGCCGCATCCAGTGTTAGTGCGATATTGTCAGTTGATCATGTGTCAGGCTGTGATACATGACAGGTCTGTTTCCTGTGACACAAGAATAGCACTGGCATTGGGTAATTCTGTACAGCTGTCTGTGTTGTGTATGAAATTCTTGTGAAGTTGTTTGTGGCAGCAGACAGAGGGGAGGGAGGTCAGGTATAGAGAGATGTTGTTGGTTTTGGTCTTTTGATGGGATGTGTTGACAATAAGAAACACCAGACTTATCCTTAACACACTGAAAACATGTTTATATTGAGTAAAATAGGGTGGAAAGTATTGTTTAGATATCTGTACCAGTGTGATCTGAGATGCATACCTGCAGTAAGTTTAAAAATGTCCTCCCTGTTCTGACCTGCCTTTATTTTATTTTTATTTCAGTGACTATCTGTTCAAGCTCCTGCTCATCGGAGACTCCGGAGTAGGAAAGTCCTGTCTTCTGCTGCGCTTTGCAGTAAGTCTCGCACTCAAAAACATGTTTTTCCATTTCTGTTAAGCCTCTAAATGTTTCAGCTGGAAACTTTTCTCGAATTGCTGTTGGCCTGATCCCTCCCTGTTCTTCCCTGTCCTCCACTCACAGGATGACACCTACACAGAAAGCTACATCAGCACCATCGGAGTGGACTTCAAGATCCGCACCATTGAGCTGGATGGAAAGACCATCAAACTGCAGATTGTAAGTACACACAAACACACACACACACAGAATCTTCTCTGTAACCCTGTCTTTAGTGAAGGCATAGATCCAACCATTGTTATCAAAACACGAGAGGCTTGACATGCGTGTGCGCGCTCATGGAGCATTCAGATCAAGCTGTAATTGGATCCCGTTTTACTTAAGGAAACGACGGTGAAATCTCAAAAGATATAGTTTGTCAGGCAGACATAGCTGTGCCTCTGTACATACTGCACACAGTGTGCTTCTGTTATTTAGTTATTTTATAGATCAGTCTGAACACACCTGGAGATAAATGGAGTTAGTGTAAGAGCTCACTACAGAAATTTAACAACCTGTAACATGGACCTTCCCATAGCTGGAACTTTGAAGATCCTTGTATAACGTTCTTACTTGTTTCAACTGTATTTACAAAGTGGGACATTTCAGATATGTGTCATACAAAGGCAACAGTGGGACCAATTATACTATGTCACATCTGCAACTCATTTTTTCATGCTGTTTGGTAGGCTAGTGAGGTAAGAAGCAATGGCAGAAATAGCTGGGCAGAAAGCAGTCAGTGTCCCAAAACCATGTCCAGCATGTTGAGACACTTAGTTCTGTGATTTGCTTCCTCATTTGTTGCTTTTCTTTGACCTCCAGTGTTTGTGTGTTCTATCTGTAATCATGTAAAATTATATGTTATATTCAGAGAAATTGTTATGAGAGGTGACTCTTTATTGCCTGTGATGAAATACTTGATGAACACACTTCTAATCCCTTTATCTCTGTGTCTGTCTCAGTGGGACACCGCAGGTCAGGAGAGGTTTCGTACCATCACCTCCAGTTACTACCGCGGAGCCCACGGCATCATAGTTGTATACGATGTGACAGATCAGGTGAGTCAGCAGTCTGGGCTGATTCCAGACACTTTTTGATCACACTGTTTTGTAGTGCTACTGTGCTGAATAGAAAGTCTTTTATTGTTCTTTTCTTTTGGGTCCTGGCACTTACTGTGCCAAAATATGAAGTTTAAACTTGGGAATGTGAGGTTGATCCAGCGTTTCATGAAATCACACCCATTTAATCTTCAGCATTTTTATTAGAGCTACACAAGCAATTTTGATTTCAGCAAGTGAGTAGAAGTAATAATCTTTTTCAAGCTTTATTTATACTTGTCTTGAATACAAGCTGTCCAATCATTAGGGTGTTTAAAGTAACTGCAAGCTCCGGTGTTTAGCGCCGTGCTGATCCTCTTGTTCTGACCGTGCAGGAGTCCTACAACAACGTCAAGCAGTGGCTTCAGGAAATCGACCGCTACGCTAGCGAAAACGTCAACAAACTTCTGGTGGGGAACAAGTGCGACCTGACCACCAAGAAAGTAGTGGACTACACAACGGCCAAGGTAGGGCTGCTCTCTGTGTGCATGGAGTGTTCACTGATGGTTTCTGTGAGGGAGAGAAGTACATTTTAGATGACGTCTCCCGCTGAGCTGATTAGTGTAGTATCACTACACTTATATATTAATATACTACACAAATATATATATATATAGATGAAGCCTTTTAAGGCTTTATATATATATATATAATTTTTCTTATTGTCAACAAATCACATTACTATGTTTTCCCACTCTGTGTGTGGCACTCAGCAATTGGCTCCTACTGAACACAAATATTCCAAGAAATAGCTCACAGATACATGATATTAATAGTTCATTACTGTTGATTACGGTTTTCACAAGCAGATTAATCCACATTTGGTGCTCTGGTTGAGTATTTAGGGCAACAGGACACTGTGTGGGACTGAGTCAAAACAAACAGTTTTGACTCAGTCACACACAGTGCTCACAGTAATGAAGGGGGATGTCACCCAGTGCAGCAGTCTGGCTCCCTGATGGGTTTTTGGACAATAATGGAGCTCTGTGCCACAGAGGAGTGAGAGCATAGGATCTGTTCACAATAAGAAGAAACAGAGAGTAGTAGTAATGGTATATAATGCTATGTGAGCTATATTCTCCTCTATCCTTGGTCTGGACAAGCAAGTGAGACAGCATTTAGACCAGAGGTGTCAAACCTGTTCCACAAAGAGCTGTGTGGCTGCAGGTTTTTGTTCCAGCCAATCAAGAGCACACAGTTTGACCAATCAACTGTCTGAAGGCTGAGATCAAGTCTGGTGTGCCGCTTGGAACAAAAGCAGGTTGGAACAAAAACCTGCAGCCACACAGCCCTTTGAGGAACAGGTTTGACACCTCTGATTTAGACCATTACAGAACACTGAAGCCCAAAAGGTAATTTAATTTCTATGCATTCATGCTCAGTGTCTGTGGTTAATCTGATTAATCTGTCAATTATTTTTTGTTTAACTGAATTAACTTTTGGTCCATAAAATGTCAGAGAACAGTGAAAATTACAATTTTGGAAACCCCAAAGTGACATCAGAGGAGCTGTACTCACCTATAAGAGCTGCTGCACTAACAGAGACTTCAAACTCCAGAACCAGGTCTGTGACATGTTCTGAGTGGAAGGTTTCACCATTTGCTCCCTCTCTTCTCTGGCAGGAGTTCGCTGACTCTTTGGCCATCCCCTTCCTGGAGACAAGCGCCAAGAACGCCACCAACGTAGAGCAGGCTTTCATGACCATGGCTGCAGAGATCAAGAAGCGCATGGGGCCCGGGGCCACAGCTGGCGGCGACAAGCCCAACCTAAAAATTGAGAGCACTCCCGTCAGGCAGTCTGGAGGCGGCTGCTGTTAAAGGACCCCTTGCCTACAACGCCCCCCTCCCCGCTCCTCCCCCCCTGGCCATCATCTCCACCATCTCCACACTGACTCCCCCCCCCCTTTCTCTGGGGGGGGTGACAGAAAGTAAACAGAGCTGGTATTTAGGGTGGATTGGAGGTAGTGGATATCAGTTTAGATATCAGTGAACTTATCTCTACACACACACACACAAGTGGGGTGACATGGGTTAAAGAGGTCTAAGCCTTTTGGCCAAACTCTTTTGTCCTCAGACTGTGTCTATCTTTGGTGATCACATCTTATGCCCAGCCCACCTCAGCCCATGTCACCCCACCTCAGCCCAAACTTTTGCTCCCTGGAAATTACCTATTCTCACAAACCCACACAGGTGCGTTGTACTCACACTGTAGATGCTCTGTATACAGCAGGAATTGTTCAGAATAGTAGCAGCCGGCGAACGGCGACTCATCGTTGCCATTTATCGGTGGGGATCCAGGGAAAGCCTGTCCTGTGAGCCTCCACTCCCTGAAAAAAAAAAGAAAGAAAAGAATAAATAGTAGCGTGAAGAATGGGGGAAAAAAAAAAAAAAGTACACATGATTGTGGGATTAAAGTTACAAAAATTGTCTGAGGCAGCCACCCTGACCCCCACCCATTTCCCCACAGCTGAAAAGGTGCTTTCAGACTTCACAGCGAGCATTTTTAAGCATACTGAGGCCTTTAGCTCCTGGTCACGAAAGAAATGACTATCTGCGACTTCGCAGAACGAGATCACATACTGGAGGGAGGTGCACACGCAGGTACTTTGACTGAAGCATTAACCATTTCCCCACCCGACACTTGGAGGCCTGCGGTTAATTCCACACGTACACGCTCGAGCTGGGATGGAGGTGGTGGCTGTGAGAACTGTAATATACAGTGTTAGAGAGTTTCTCTGTTTTATTCATCTGTGAGAGAAAGAAATGTGACAGCATGCTGTAACATTTAGCTCAGTGGCCTCCAGGAATGACACTAAATATTACAGTCAGAGGGCAGGTAGCACTGGACAAGGCATGATGAAGTAGTGGTGGAGGGTGGGGAACTCTAAGTTAGACATTTTGAGAAACAGAAGCAATTCCCAATATGCTGTACTGATCTTACAATTACTGTTTTATTACTGTTGTAGTTTTTTTTATGTTTCCATTGATATTTCTGTTAGAGATAAACTTGTACAATTAGATTCAAGTCTCTACCAGTACACTGTGTGTTCTAGGATGTCATTTCATTCTTGCTTGTGTGCAGATGAAGCCGGGGTGGAGATGTGGTGCGGGTGTGTGTGTTGGCTAAAGGGGTAGGCTCCTACCAAAGCTGCTGTTCCTTCCTTGAGGTCGACCTGTTTTGTCAAACGTAGTTTCTCTAAATTCGGACACCTGTCCTTTATGTGAATTTAAGGAACTGCAGTTTTAACGTTTTAACAAATCTTTTCCGCTGATTAGCAAGGCCTCAGTACACTTCAAATGAACAAGGTTTTACGAAACATCATCCGACAGCATCTAAGGCAAAGGACATGCTGGAAGGGGAGACAGAAAGCTCGCCGTCCTATGGGGGTTGGGGGTTTTAATGGTTTTCTGTGACTGGAGAAGTTCAAACCCCGCCTACCCTCACACCACCAACCCACCTGGCCAGTTTTGTTTTTTTTCAGATGCTGTTAAATGATCCAACAAGAAATTTCCATTTCCACATTTTTGAGCGTGAAAGTTCATTCTTGATGTCAAGAACTCAAAATCCATTTACCTGCTTTTTTCAGAGCTTTCTCCAACCTCATCAGCAGAAGCTCTAGAAAAAGCTAGTAAGTGGATTTTTAATAATTAAGGTTTTTGTCATTTATTTTTGATGAGAACTGTGGCTTATTTCTCTAAAATTAAATGGAATCATCAATATTAAAGCCAGGATCATTACATGTTGGGATGGGTGGATGAAAATTTGATCTAGTCAGAGATTTGGTCCTGATGCAGTAAAGGGAGCCATAAAAGAACCTGAAATTATGGGCACAAAATCTTGACATTTGAACAAGTACTTTGATTTAAAAAAAAAAAAAAAAAAAAAAAAAGTAAACTCAAAGTCCACTTACTGGCTTTTCTGCAGAGCTTCCAACTGCATTTTCGGCGATGGACACCAGCCGAGCAAACTCCATCCGCTCACGAAGACTGTGAAATGTGGCAGACAGCCCTGGAACAAGATAACAAGTGGACCTTGAGTTATTTTTGTCAAATGCTCAAAATAACAATTTCAATCAAAAACCAACTTGATACTTGATATTACATTAGAGCAACAAAACAGAGCTAGTAGTTACTCCTCATTGCTGTACGAGACCTGTTTGCATCAGGCTGTTCAACATAACCGCCAACGGTTGGCATAGTAACGCTGAAATCAAGAGTCTGGTATGAGGCGTTGTAGAAAGCTGGTTACACTTTAAATAATGAATGTGCTGTACTAGAGTAGTATTAGGGGCCTTCGACGAACTCACTTTTTTTTTTAGTTCTTTTGATAATCTGTGGTCTAGTTGTGCGCTGTTTTTGGCGGCGTGGAGGATCAGGGACTGACTGGTCTTGGTTCGCCGACCGGATATGAACTCCCTGCTCCACCCCTCCAGTCGACCGTGTCACTGCAAACTCGATGCAGATCCCCTGCGAACGACATCCCTCTGCTCAAGATATTTTGAACCTTTATGAGCTAAATTAAAATTCTGTAGTTTGCCGTGTGGGAATCTTACATTGAGGTGGAGGGAAGGATACAGCAGTTTGTATTTGTGTGTGTGTGTGTTGTTGAGAGCGGGTCAGGGTTGTGTTTAGCATCCCCCAGCTTTTTTGGACACATGTCGTCATCCCCCGGTGTCACGCCAGTCTCACTTGAGTAGATGCTGAACAAGCAATTTGAAATTAACACTCAAGTCTCACACACACACACTTGCTTTTTTTTTTTTTTTAATCTTTCTTTACCTTAATATTTTACTGATTTTATTGTATTCATTGAATACTATACTGTGTTGTCTTGTCTATGGAAGTATGGGGAGGGGGGGGACACGTGATAGGGTGGGAAGTCTGACGTGGGTGGGGCTAAACCAATGTCGGGTGAGGCTTTTGCTTATGAATGTGAAAAAATGCTTGACTTTTTTTCTCTTTAGATCTCTTTTTCTATTTGTTTGCACACGTGTTCATTGCTGTTCAATGGCTTATAATAAAGGCACTCACAAGGTGTTTGTTAATAAAAAACTGAAGAAAAAAAAGAAAAAAGCACGGGGCAGGAGCTCGGCTGTCCGTCACCATCTGTCTTTTTTTTTTCCTGTTTGGCTTGCTCTGTTGATGTCTTCCCCCGCTGAGTTTGATCATGTTTTTTTTCTGTACATATTATAAATATATATATATATACATACATATATATATAATAAAACAATGAAAAAGATCAACGTCAACATATGAGAGCTGGTGTGGTATTTTTATTTAACAGTACCTAAAAGCCAGGGGGTGGGGAGAGGACATTGTGGCTAAATTAAGCCCCACTATCTAAAATAATGCAGCTGTGCAACTTTAAAAAAAAAAAAAATTTAATAAAATAATACAAATCTGGGTTGAGAAGAAGTTAAAAGACCCTTCCCTGCTCTCCAGCCCAAAAATCGAGACTATGCTCTTTTGTTATCTGAAACATCTGGTAGACATCAGAAGTCAAAATTACACTGAACATGAAACTGAGAACAAGAAAGAAGAAACTATTTTGTGTAGAATGTGAAATTAAGTCAAAACTTAACCAACCTATTAGTGGTACTGGCAGTAATCAATTATAGAACAATAATTATAATAAACAAGTCACTACGGATATGACTTGTCCTTGGTTCTACAAATTAATTTAAATATGAAGCATTTGGGAAGCCTCACTTTGGCAATTCAGCAATTTACTCTCATAAAGAGCCAGATGAACAGACTGAGATGTCTTGATTAATAGTTCCTGATACTGGTCAAGCTCCAGAAACACTAGATCCTACATTTCCCAAAATGCAATTCAGTAGCATCTTTCATTACACTCATTAAAAAAAAAACCCATGTCTTTTAAATTCCTCTCCACCAGTTTCTAATGAAGGCTTTTTATTTTAAAAAAAAAATCTAAAGCCCCAAACTAGATTATAACCGTCGCCATCTTGTTTTTTTTTTTTTGTTTGTTTTTTAGCCGGAAGTTACCACAAGGGGCGTGGCTGGGGAGGAGCGAGGGGCGGGAAGAGTGAGAACACGCGGAGACTCTCCACACCCACCTGCACCGGCACCTGACTGCTCCGCGCTAAGTTGCTAAATAAGTTAGCTTCTATAAACTTTATAACTAAATGTTAAAGTAATCTTAGGAGCGAAATACATCAATAAATATTACATATAACTTATAATAAGGTATAGTATAGTTACAGGTTACATTGTTACAGTATATTCATTGTTCATTGTTCGAGTGGCAGCTTTGTATAACAGCATTACATACGGTTTGACTCTCCTGTGAGGCTAATTTTAGCACAAGGGGAAATAATCACATTTAACAGTTTGTTCGCTGTTGAAGTTGAGTCTGAATTAATAGTGAATTTTTATGTGCAATAAAGGCATTTATGAAGCTCTTGCACCAAGTTTGTCTACTGGTTGTCTGTTTTAACGAGGTCAAAAGATTTTAGTGTTTGGATTTTAAGTTTTAAACTTGCTGCTAGTTTAGCTCCAGCTGCTTTTAGCTTGGGGGCTAGCTACCTGCTAACAACCGGAACCTGTTGGACCTGCGTCGACAACTTCACCCCAACATGCCACCACTCACCTCTGCATCCAGGTAGGACAGGTGTCTCCGCTGAAGCCAAACCACGGCCGAGCTGTAGGGACGGAACTCCGCTCTCTACTGGACGAACTGTTCATAGGCTGCCGTTGTCCCAGCTGAAGAGTCACGTGTCACTGAAGGGGGCTCACGCCCCGTCATTTCCTGGCACCACCGTTCCCCCGAGAAATTTCCCGACATCTTTAAATCCCACCTGGAGACTGACAGAGTCATTATCCACACCGGCACCAAACAGCAGTGATTTCCCCCCCGTATCTCCGACGCTGTAAAACAGTCCCAAGCACAGTGTCTTCATCTCCGGCCAAACTCCCACCTGTGGCCGGGGAACGCGGCTGTTCAGCGGCCTGCTCAGCCTCAGCACCTGGCTCTCCTCTGTGTGTGGCTCCCACGGTTTGGGAGCTTCGTAGACTGTTTGAATGTCGTTTTCTCTTCGGAGCAGACGAACTGCATTAATTAAAACAGTACGCTCGGGCTCCTCCGTCGACCAGTGCAACTTCCCACGCTACCAACCTGCACCAGGTGCACCAGTCCGTCACAGATTGATGTCCCCCAGGTCCTAGTCAGTATTGCTATAGTTCCGGACTCGGACTTTCTGAGACCTCTACAGTTCACTAATTCCTGTACTCATCACTTCCGGACATAACACTAAACTACATAACTCCAAATACAGTGTGACTTTTAATAATCTCATACGTATATACACACAGAAACCACCAACTGCTAACACACACACACACAGCTAAAGAAAGCTCTGCCAGTGACCCTGAACATGGCCCCAGAAAACTGTGAAAACAAACTAAGGCCCCTATCAATGGCTATACAGTATGTACTTAAAAGTATTGGCCCCACCTAGTGGTAGCATGAAATAATTACACTGTGGCAGAATGTGAAGGATGCTTAAACTTCAGTGGACCATACACATCCATATTATCATCTCAGGTACACTGACTGAAAGACTGATAGTTGTAAGGGTCACACATACACAAAAACATCCCGTAGCCTAGCTAACATACTGTAGATTCCCTCAGCTGCCTGTCATCCACAACGGCAGATGCCCTTGATTTGCACCCCTGTCTCTCCCTCTGGGACCTTTAAATAACCACACACACACACACACACCAAGCAGATAATGTGGAGGCGCAGGCATCTCAGCTGCAAATACCTCACTGTGTCAAATGGAAATGCTGGAAAAGGCAAACGAAGAAATACTTGACATTGAACCAGAGCCATGTGTTGTCCAGGCTCTGGTTCTGGCACTGAACATGGCTCGTGGTGAGATTGCAGCCTGCCCTTCTGTATCCACTCTGCAGGAAGACTTTCATGGCAGCAAAATTACATGAGAAGACAAGAGCATTAGATGGTCATATCCAATTCAAGATACCATGCAAAGGTGCAGCTTGTGGAACTTCCTCATGGGATTTTTTGAACATGGATAAACTGAAGTCTTCGTCAGTGTTTGTATAACCTTTCCTTAGGTGTTGAATGGCTAATGTGCAGCTTTTCTGCCCCCAAACCCACCCGCCCATCTTTATCCCCCCCTCCCTCTCTCCCGGTAGGGAGGCACGGGGCTGCTGATGACCTTGAGTTATTTTTAGCACAATGGGGGCGCTACAAACTGGGAGCAAGGCTTAGAGACACTCTATGGAGTCTGCAGCTTGCTACTGCAGAGTCTGCTTTGCTGGCTGCACCTACAGGGGGAGGGCTTCTCACAGGGCGAGGGCTTAATGTTCGTCCAGCAAAGAAAAGCAAACCTGCGGTTTATGGAGAACACGTGCAGAGCTGAGGCTTTTACATGTAGTTGGCCTGTAAAGGCTGAAACACTTGGTTGCTCACATCACAGCTGACAGAAAGAGTTAAGCAAGAAATGAAAAAAAAGCAGTCCTAGAGAAACCTCCTAAGGCTAAGCAGGTACAGAAAGAGGAGAACAAAAGATGACTGAACGCATGTTCATTTCAACACAGTTTATTTACATCTTCTCCATACACCTCATTGCCTTGGCATCTGCTATTGCATGTCACTTTCAGTTCATCATATCAACAGTCCTTTCCCTGTACGTGTCGTCAGTTCTCCTCTCTTTCAACCCACACTTGAGTGTTCGGATTTATGTTCTAGCGCAGGTCTTTACTGAGAAGGTCCACCTCTGTCCAGTCCACCATCGCTGTCCTCTGAGCGGTTCCTAGGTCTGGGCTTCAGTCGACGGGGCCCTGGAAGATGAGTTTGATGTGGCCCTGCTCCCCTGTCAACCAGGTACCACAGAAGGGGCAGGCAGCGTGGAAAGCATGGGTGCCGTGGGGTAATGGGATCTGGCTCCATCCCACCACTGTCTTTTCTGAACATACATGGCCACAAGGGCAGAAAGCATGAGTGGGAGGCCCAGCATCCAGGTACAATCCTCCCTCACAGCCCAACCACAGCGGCACATAGGGGCCCACTCGCCGGCACATGGGGCACTCCCTCTCCCCGGTGCTGGCTGGTGCTGTTCCCCCTGGGCCAGCGGGACCCTTCTCCTTGCGGTAGCCCCAGTTGTGGTAGCCGTGCACGTGGCCGCAGTTGACGTAGACCCAGGGCTGCTTCTTGTCGACGATCTCGCGCTGGGCCAGGCTGGGGAAGGCCAGAGTGTTGAAGCCCACTGGACACTGTGGACGGGCAGCATTCAGCTCCTGGCGAAGGGACTCCAGCTGTTTGAGGGTGGGGGTGTGGCGCAGTCCAGCGGGGGTTCTCCACAGCAGGGTGGCCCCACACAGATCAATCAGAGAACCATCCTGGAGGGTATTGGACTCATTTTCAACCTTAAGAGAGGTACAGAAGAAGGGAAAGTAGAAGGGGAAAGAGAAGAAAGGAAGCTACATCAGTTTTCACTGCTGTCACTACAGCCAACAACCTTATATTGAATGTTTCAATCAATCAATCAATCAATCAATTTACAGTGTGGCCATGTGACCCTGGTCACACTGTTAATGAAGAGGTAGAGACCTACCAATTCCTGGGCGTTTGTATCATTAAGACAGCTAAAACGTTTTCCATGTATGATGCAGTTTTATCGTGCTTGCACTGAAGGGCACCCAAACTGTGTGGCTGGCAGCACCTCAGGTCAGGACAGGAAATGCTTGGACAAAGTGGTCCTGACAGATTCAAAAATCACAGACTAGGCGCTACAATCCCCTGCTGGTGTAAATGCCAGCAGGGGATTTACACCAGCAGGGGAGAGGGACACAACATTCTAGAGCATCAACCCCACGTCATCGTACCAGTTTTCCTCTCTGCTGGGCTGAGCGGGTCTCCCTCAGGGCAAAGACGTTGCCGCAAACCGAGATTTCCCTCCAGACGCCCGGAGCTGGCTCGGACACAAACTCCCCTGCCGGGTGCATCACCAGCACCCCATTGGTGGTAAGGCCGTCCATCAAGCCATCTGACGTCCTCCATTTGGCAGCCCGTTCCTAAGAGACCCCCCCCCCCCCCACACACACACACACACACACGCAAACACAGACAGAGCAGCAGACGTGAAAGGTTAAGGGAATGATGGGGAGGCACACAGGGCCATAGTGGAGGTGGATGTCAGAGGTGCCTGGCGAGAAAACAGCCAACGTTGCTTTTGCTCTGCTGCTATATTTAGCTCAGTAGAGAAAGACTGCTGTACCGACTAATGCACAGAGACGCACCCACGTCTAAGAATAAACCCGTCCCAAAGAGAAAGAAAGGAGGTATTATGAACACAAATTAGCTCGCCTGAAATGAAACAGCAAATTTCTGCCACGTTTAGCTTCATTTTAACAACGAAGCCTTTAAAGGGCCAGTACACTGCAAAAATACAGCCTGGAGATCTACTTCTGAACATTTCTTTGAGGCCGTCGCCAAACAAATCATCGGTTGAGGAAATTAACGGAGTCACGTTGCTCAATAAAGACAAATAAAGGCCTCAAAATGCTACAAATGAATTATACTGAAAAACGTCTCATCGAGTTGTTGGACATTCCAGGACTGGAGACTGTGTGTGTGTGTTGTGCGCTGGTTGCTGACGTTATCTGTCTGACTGCTGGCCTAGTTGTTAGGGGTCCTGATGAATCTTGCATGGGATGAAGTCACGATGTCAGGTACTAAACCCCCCCTCCCCTCCACAGCTGAACCGGCAGCAAGAATACGGCTCAAGCTTTTTCAGCCATGCTGCTGTAGTCATGACATCGCTACATCAACACGTCGCGGTATCGTCGTCATGACGATTTGACTCATTTGATTCGACAGATCACGTTAAAAATGGTATGGGTGAACATTATGATAAGGCTCAACACACACACACACATATATATATTTAAAGACATACTGATTAAATGTATGTTAGAACATGTTTACTGGTTGATTATGTAATCACACATGCATCTCACACACACACAGACACATGGAGAACACAGCTCCCATGCTCCCACAAGCCAGGTCACCCATTCTCACAGCTATGCTGTCACCCGTGGGTGGCACAGCCATGTCCGTGCTGTTTGCTCTCACTATGGTGGCCATGGTTACCATGATCCTTGTGTGGAGAAGCTTGGCACCCAAGGGGGCAGAACACTCACCCCTAGGAAGATGTTCTTGGAGGAGTCGAAGCCGGCGGCGTAGATACGGGCCGTGTAGGGAGCGCTGCGTTCACACATGATGCGGCAGGCGTAGCGGGAGATGGTGCTCTGAGCCGACTGTCCGCCACCACCCTCCCCTGCCGCACCCCCGCCCTGACTGCTGCCGCTGCCCGCCGTGTCCGTCACCACAAAGTCGATCATGCTCTCCGTGGACCGGCCAATCTAAGGGAACCAAACCAGAGTAATACTGATACCTGATAATACTGATAATACTGATAGAGTGTAAAGTATGTAGTGTCGATTGAGGAATCTCCTCCCTTCCGAAAGAAGTCCTCCCATTGGGCTCGGGTTCTGGTAACACCTTCCCAGATATCCCATAATACAACCAAGTCAAACCTAAGCTACCTGCATGGACAGATACCACCAAAGGTAAATAAGTGTTTTGTAAGTGGGTGAACCGACCCTTTTATTAACGTAGTGCAAAGAGACAGACAAACATGGACAGATTGGACCGGAGCCCTGTTGATTCCGCCTCCTGGACTCCCAGCTTTTTATGGATCTCCTTGATGATGAGAGAGGAAGGTAGGGAAACAACTGTGAGCTGCTGAGCGCAGACAGGTCTGACTCATCTTTTCTTGTATATTTTATCTCCTCAGTCTTTTGTCTTCCCTCTTTCTGGCCGACACTCTCTTTTGCCTGCGCTCCCTCTTGTTCATCCCCCCTCCCTCTGCTTCTCTCTCATGACGCTGCGTTCTCGAGTCGTCTGACAAATGTGCGAACAGATCACCTCTGCACTCCCTGAATGGTGTGTGTGTGTTACTTTGTTCACTGGCTTTACATGGCTTCATTACTGTATTTAAAGTAATATTCATATTTACATCTATACCCCATAACACTGTGTGTGTGTGTGTGAAGGGTGTGTGTGCACACACTGACCTGAAACATGTCTGTGTTGGTGTCATGGGTGTACTCCACAATGACAGAGTGGCTCCGTGACAGTGTGTAGGAGATGCTGTGCTGGCTTTTGTTGCTGAGTGCCTGCCAATAGAAAATACATTATCCAGGTCACATGGCAAGGAGAGCTGAAGGTCTAGCCTCCAGGAAAATCAACCCAGGGGACATTTCCTGTTCTAGAGGAACAACCCCCGGCAACCAGTGGCAACAAAAATTATAGCTGAGGCTGATGGGAATGCATTAGTTACTGGACTTAAGAGATCATAAACCAAAGGACATAAAGAAATTAAACATTTGACCTGATGGTGGCGCTAGATGAAAAGACTTCTTCAGAACTGAGGAAGCCTTTTAGATGAGAGGTAAAACATGTTCAAGTCCAGTTGCCTTTGTCTACCTTTTGGCTGAAGTGCATGTCATTAGCCCACAGAAGCACGGGGAGAACATGCCACAGAAACGTGCCACCCTCCATTAGATGAACATGTAAAATTAAAATCAATATTTATTTGTTTGTTTAAAACTCCTATATCATGTTTTATATGCTACATGTCCCTCTCCTCCTCTCCTCCATTCCCAGCTGTCCTGTCTTCCTCCTTTTCCTCCTTTCACCCAGCCCGGCCATCAGCAGGAGGGTCCCCCATATGGTTCTGCTCAAGGTTTCTTACTGTTAAAAGGGAGCTTTTTCTTGCCACTGTCACCTCAAGTGCTGATCTGGGGTCAGGCTCTGGGTCTCTGTGAAGCGCTTTGAGACCATTTTGAATGTAGAAGGCGCTATATAAATAAAATGGAATTTAATTGAATATGCCAACACTTGTAATGAACGCGTCAACACTTTTAGAGAGTGACTCCAGAAGTTGGAAATTAAAACTGAAACTCTTTGAAACTGCAATCCTGAACTCTAAAACCAGTGTTCGGACTACTCACCTTTGACACCAGAGGTGTTGAGACATTGTGGATAACATCAGGTTTGACCCCATTGGCTTTGGGTCTCTTGTAAAGGGCCAAACGACTTCTTCTGCGACCCTTGTCCCCATTGGCCAGCGACCCATTGTGCCTGTGAGGCATAAGAATTACATATACTTAACTTTGTTATATGAAGTCACCCCCTGTTTGCTACCTAGCACTCTAGTAGCTCAACATATCACACAGCCTCCAATTTATTGCATAAAATGTAACGATTTAAAACATTATGTGCCTGTTTGTGACCCATTGTCCATCAAACTGGTCATATAACACAGGAAGTCCAAATAAAAGATCCTTTGTCTGTGAGTTATCCAGTGTTACCAGCCATGTTTATTCCATACTATGCTGCGTTTCTAATGAACAACACTCCTTCCAGTTCATGGCCGCACAGAAGCCATGATTGGATGGATGTTGTAAAATGTCAGTGACAGGTAATCTCCCCCTCTCTCTGTAATCACACCGACAGCGAACCAAGCCGTTCTCATCATTCATCAGTGCACGGATCAATATGGGCAAGGAGCGGAAGCATATGTCTGTGTCTCTGTGCCTGGAATAGCACCATACCGTCCCTGTGGGAGAGATATCCTCCCTCTCATACTTGTATGAAATCCATGGCATGTCCATTTGTCTGTCTTTTTGGTGTTCCTGGAGTCAAATGAGCTGGTTTATGTAAAGGAATACAATTCTAAATTGTTCAATTCAAAAGGCTTGCTGAGATATTCAGGGGCACTCCAACCCTGAGACCCACACAACAGAACCCCATCATACCCAATCAGAATGGGGTCCCTGGTCGGGTCTCAGAGACTAGCAACCACAATGGACAAGTGAAGACCTATAACTCACCCGTGCATATCACACGTTCATACCTAGTCACAGGCAGACACACAATATGAAGACGAAGTACAGCAGCAGAGACTTCAGTATCTCACCCTAAGACGATGAGCTCGCCATACTTGACGGGCTCCTTGTCCTCAGGGAAGACTCCGTCGTGGGGTTGTGAGCTTGTGCTCAGAGGAGGCGAGGACTGGCTCTTGTTGCAGGATGGGCGCAGCTCCAGAGATGGGGGGGGACACAGCGCCTCTGAGCTACCCTCCAAAACCATGCCCACTGGCCACAACTGGGGCTCGCTGCTGGGGAGGGGAGGCCAGGTGTCCAGAGAAGGACAAGAGCCAGAAAAATCTTGTGTTACTGATGAAGAAATTTAAATGCAATGAGACAAAATAACATGCAATAAAACACAGAATGTTGGCTGAAAGAAGTACACCCACGATTTGGTGTGTTTGATGTGGTCACCTGTAAATACAATGACATGGAAATCATCAAGAAAGAAAGAGGGATTAACTCAAGGAAAAGAACTGAATCAAATCAGTTGTAAGAGTTAAGCAGCCATATTCACATGATTACGGGCGGAAAATAAGCCCCCGCTTTCCACCTGCAAAAAAAAAAAATCTTAAGTTCACAAACAGCACTGGAAAAGGTGTTTGGCATCAGTGCTTGCATTAGCTGATTGGCATCTGCTGTTTCCATTCATGCTTTACAACTTGCTCATTCATCAGCTAGTTTGGCTGCCAGCTGACTCCTAACATCCAATATTTGTGTGCTATATTTTGGCACTGGTTAATTTAAATGTAATCTATTTTGGATTTATATATTTATTAAGGGGGTGGGGGGTGGAGGGTCGACCTGGGTCACATGCTGTTACTGGTCATGCTGATACATCAGGTTTTAATACAAAGCCATTCATTTACAGCCCTTCAGATTTGCATCCATGTTAAAAAAAAAACAAAATAGCCATAAAATCTAATTCAGGACTAACTGGCTGACAGTGGTTTAGTACTGCAGCACAGAATGGGTGACCAGCTTCAAGCCTTTGTGACGTGGGCTCTTCTGGTAATTGTCATCCTCTTTATGCAACTCAAGTGCTTTCTGTTTGATTACCTGGGGCCTTTACAGAACAGCCGGCCCATCCTAATAGGATTGGATGGGCACAAGCGATCAAGCCTTTTTCCACAAAGGCAGATAAACTGATACCTGCATCTATGAACCCCTGTTAATACTTTGTGGTGCCATTTTGCTCTGGGTGATGAATTACACTTCACGAGTGATATGGAGCCCAGAAAGGAAGGAGGAGTACTGACAAGAGAGCCTGTCCTCTTCACAGGCTCCTACAGTTAACGACCAGATAACCATCAATTGACAAACCGCCATTTCCCGAGATTCTTAACAAAGCCCGGGAGGCGTGCTACCTTACCTTTAGCGGAAGCTACCAAGCAGAGAGGCGGAGCAGGTTCACTCTTACTGCCTTTCATTTCTACAAGAGCTTTATTACAATGGCAATTCAAAGCTTTCGATTGCTACCATGTCAAATTAAACTAAAGGGCCTGGCATTGAAACACATTGGACTCAACATATAATTTTCTCATAAAAGAAATCTATAATACACCAACAAATCGTCCAGTGACAAGCATTTAAGAAACTGGCAAGAGAGCCGGCGGAATATGAATGCTGTGCTAAAAGGAGTGGGATCATTTCTAGCACTGAGTCACTATGTGGATATTTTGACATTCGTTTCACACAAGTCAAACAAAGCTCGATCCACGTCCCTGCACACCGATTCTAAGGCAGTTCTTAATGCTCAAGCCTATTATTAATCAAAAGTGTAGGTGGTCTCCACCTACACGGTGGAAAGCTAGCGGTGCAAAAGCATGACAAAAGCCCTACAAGCTTTGTTCTCCCTTTGAGCAGATTAGATAATCATCCTGAAAACACTGTCCCGAGTTTGGACGCTCTGCTTTAACATTCCTGTTTGATTCCTCTGCGTCAGCATTGAGGGGAAGTCCTTTGAGATCATCATCCACTGAAAGCTAACCCATTAAGACTACACTACCCAATGAACTCGCGCGGCCATTATTAGATGCGATCTAATTGTGGCCCGATGAGGAGAATACCCTCCTCATAATCAGATGACAGATTGGCAGTAGGCATATCCAGGCAGCCAATGGCCATTTCATTACCCAGGCTCTCTGTTGCCCTGGCGGGATATCGAGCGGTGGCAGTGATGCAGAGGTGGAGGCAGAGTGCACTCAGGGGCGGCTGCATGGACAGAAGCAAATGAGTTGGAGAGAAAAGGTAATAAGAGGAAGGAGGAAGAAATGGGAAATGGAGCGAGGGCTTCCTCTGGGTGGCAGAATGTTGTGTTGTTTGTACGGAACTTCCTGTGCCACCTCAGTCCTGACAGGAAATTCTTTTAAGACCCTATCACTATATATGTATAGTGCTGTTAAATTATCCACAGTGGCAGAAACTACTTGAGGAATCATCACGATTGTAAAATCTGTCTCTGAACATGTGAGCAAACATGGACCCCCCTCTTCTTTTGTCTTCTTTTGTCTCTCTGCTGTAAATGATCTAACTGAGCGAAATAACCGGGAGGATAATCTATAAAAGCAAAAGGGGCATGACTACCATGGGCGAAAGAGTGGATATAGATGAGAAGGAAGAGGAGGAGGAGGAGTGGGAGGTGGGAGTCTGAGGAGGAGGAGGAGTGGGTTTGAAGGGCAAGGAGAGGTGAGGGAAAGAAATGAAAGGAGGGGCAGATGTCAAAAAAAAAACACCAAATGTTGAATGTATCTGTGTGGATGATGAGGAGAGGAGGGAAATGAGGAAGAGGAGAGCGAGGTGGAGGGTGTGTGTGTGTGTTTGGGAGTATGTGTCAGCAAGCGCATGTGCGGAAGTGGCGGGCTTTGGCAGGGTGATGGATTGCCTGTTCTGTGCCACGCATTTTCTAATCAACCCACAGCCACATCCTATCCTGGGGGTGGAGGGAGAGGGAGAGGGAGAGAGAGTGAGAGAGAGGGAGAGGGAGAAAGAGAGAGAGAGAGAGAGAGAGAGAGAGGAGTGAAACAAAGAAAAACTGTCTGACAAAGGAAGACAAAGGAAGGGAAGGAGGGAAGAACAGAGATACATAGATGAAGGAAATGCAGTCCATGGGAGTACAGTGGAGTGGCTGGAGGGTCTGTGGTAGGAAGGAAGGACAGGTTTGCTGCTGCTGATGGTGCTCAAGCTAAACAATCTCTCACACACACACACACGGTATTACACAACACGACACGCTGCAAATAACACCGCCCCGTAAAACCACGCAAAACCAGCCAACCCAAACCATGCAGCACAACACACTGTATCACAGCGTCACAATGCAGCACCCCTGTACATATCCCAAACAAGTGTGTGTCGCCATTAAGACACTGGGCGACACATCATACAGTAGTTGTATGAGGCAACGCAACAAAACCCTGCACAACACAACACACACTGCATCAACTGTGCAGCACAACACAACCATACATATGAAAAGGTTAAAGAATAATTCAGGAGTATTTTGTTATACTTCACTGTCATTAATTCACTGAATTAATTATTTGTTACTGGATCAATAACCCACAATTCATTATGTTTTAATCATTAGGTATAACAGCACAACCACTAAGCACAAAAATAAAATTAAAAACACTTTGGTGTGTTCTTGAACCAACGGCTAGAGCTATGAAAATAAAACCTGACATGTAATAAAAGGTAAGTTCTCTTTAATTGCTGAGATCTGGGAATGCAGCAATATTGCCAAGAAGAAAAATGAGCAGTCACATCATCAGACAAAAGCTGAATAGTAGAAGAGTAGTCGAGAGACAGGATACACCCTGAATGGGCCGCCAGTCTGTCACAGGGCTGACATATAGAGGCAAACAACCGTTCATGCTAACATTAACACCTATGGACAATTTGAAGTCATTAATGAACGCATGCAGCGGCTGTGAAGACTCTTGTCATCCAGGTCATGGTATTTACAAAAGGTATACAAAGGCAACTGGTTCTTGAAGACCTTTCACCTCTCTTCAGAACTGAAGAAGCCTTCAGAACTGGACCTCAAGCAAGTCCAGTTGCCTTTGTATGCCTTTTGGCTAACCTGCATGTCTTTGGACTATGGGAGGAAGCTGGAGTACCCAGAGGGAACCCATGCAAGCATGGGGAGAAAATGCGGACCATAAAGGAAAATCCCAGCCGATGGATTCAAACCCAGAACCTTCATGCTGGGAGGCGACAGTACTAACCCCTGTGTCTGTTAAACTACATGCGTACTATCAATGGTTATGAGCTCAGCAACCCCAAACCCACCCACCCCCACCCCTTCCCCTCCATCCTGTTTTGGCATTTGGACATTTGTGGTCCTCTGTTCTTTTTCTGGCTTCCCCTCTCCCTCACTCCAAGCATTCACTCTCTAACCGCCTACTCCAGTGGAAGGGCAAGTGTGTGTGGAGTGTGTGGGGGAGAGAGAGAGAGAGAGAGAGAGAGAGAGAAAAGAGGAAAGAGAGAAGGAAAGGGAAGAGTCAAATTTTTCTCTTCCAGTAACAAATGAGCAGAGAGCTTAATATACTACAGCTGACAAATGAACTCTGCAGTGAATTATGGCCTCATGACCAAACTCAGCACACTATTCTGCTTTTCAACCTGTTTCAGTAAAGGTTTTCCACTGACTTCACACCTATTCTTGGTCAGTGGAACTGACATAGTGCTATAGAAAGGTCTGATAAAATTCAATAATTATCATGATTACAATTCAAGCAGATTTCTTTTAATTAAACATACAGTATGAAACAGCATTTCATCCACAGACTGCTTGTGTATGTTTTCATATTTCAAAGCATCACAGAAAGCCAGAGAGCATGTTTGCTCCACATTATGTAATACGTTATATTGTACAAATCCTACAGGCCAGTGTTATGAACAGTCATGCTTACCATCCCCCATGACCAAATCCAGCCTTCACTCCATCCATTTCTTTCACTTTTCTCTTTCTGCTTTACATATGGTTTCATTCATTGTTTGCTGTTTAAAAAAAACAAACCTATGTCGTTTGATGCTAACTAACAGGGCGAGGTACACCCTGAACAGGGTGACATAAAGAGACAAACAACCATTCACACTTATATTCACACCTATGGACAATTCAGAGTCACCAGTTAACCTGATCGGCATGTCTTTGGACTGTGGGAGGAAGCTGTAGTACCCGGAGGGAACCCGGGTACATACAAACTCCACACAGAAAATCCCTGCTCAGCAGATTCGAACCCTGAACCTTCTTGCCGTGAGGTAACAGTGCTAACTAGCGCACCACTAATCTAACCAGGTTTTCAACCTGTGTACCACCCATATCTCCACATTATTTCAAAAATTCAAGGTACAATGTTAGTTTATTATGATTCTATGTATCTGATGTAGTCTGTAGTATGTCAGTGTTATGCATTGAGCTTCATCCTATGCGCTAACTCACAAACCCACTCACTTTTGCCAAAGTGTTCCTTTAGGGGCATGGCATCATGTAAATAATCAAACTGCATCATATCAACCCTGTGACTGCCACTAGCAGCCTTACTGTATTACCATGCATCTCTAATCTGTATGCTCCATGGATAACTTGCATAACCCACAAGTTTCTCTCCTTGATGATAAATCCACCTAGCATTATGTAGCCAGCAACATAATGGTGTGTGTGTGTCTAGCTGCTGCGATGTGATGGAGTATGTGTCCTGCAGTCGTGTATGCTCCTGCTGTCTGGGATGCAATAAGGCCCAAGGGAAAAGAGCAAGAAGAAACAAGAGAGACAGAGCACCCAACAGCTCTATCTGAATATCACAGAGGGCCAGGTCACATGACCCTGTTTGTAAGACAGGCCTCACCCTGGGATTGGAGATGAAAGTGAAGGGAAATGTTCGAGACTCACATTTGTTCTCTCTTCTCATCAAGCACCAGTCATTGCAGTTCAAAAAGCAGCAGCATGGCATCCTGACGGTCACTCTCAGGGTTTCTGAAGCGATGCTGATGAGATTTTGTGTTGATATTTATATCTATATCTATATCTATTATCTATAAAGTGACAATCGGTAAGATTTTTTGCTGCTCAAAGGGGTAGGGACGGGATCTCTATGTGATAACAGTGACTCAACAATAATTTGGCCAGGTGCTGAGATCTTACAACTCAAAGCTCAGTTGTGGGCTTGGTGGCATCATATGGTTACATCATGCTTGTTGCTATGCAGCACAAAGTATGACAACAGCTTACAGACTACAGGAGTTTTAAAATCCTAACCAACCAGGTTTCATCACATACGTAAGGAAAAACAGCACACAGTACAGAAATCTGTTGAGATTATCGGGTTTAGATTATCAGAGGATACAATAAGGGAGCAATGCACCGCCTCACATGATCTCATGGGGAAGCAGATGTGTACAAAACAGAGACAACTTGTTGCAACATTAGTAGAGAAAACAATAGCAGAAGGGTAAGGTCTGGATGAGAAAACGGTTGGGGAGACGCAGTCAACCGTATTATGCGACCTAATGTTAGCCTCAAGGGCCAGAATGACCGTTGCTTGAAAACACCGTCAGCTGCTCTGGGACTAATGTTATTGGCTATTGTGAAAGTACTGACATAATCATAATCATGTGGATTTTAACAAACCTGCAGGTTTGTTTGCAACCTGTTTGATTGTTTGACTTGCTTGTCATTTCTTGACTTCTTTGATCTTAAGTCTACCCACCAAATTGAAAGGTCACCTAACTTCTCTTCCTGCTAGCTCCAAAAGTGACAGCTTTCTCCACAACGTTAAAAGAAGTAGAGCTGGCCAAAAGAGCTAACCAGTTATGAAACGATCAACAAATTATACCAATACTTATGGCTATAATACTATTACTTTTACTATAATTAATCCGATTACTACTGCTGTTGCTAACAATAAGCTAATACTACTAATTACTTGTTAATTTGATCAGTTGTTGATAATACTTCTAATATAACTACGACTTTGCTGCCATGGCTGAGGATATGCTCCTACTGTAGCGTACCGCTACTACTGCTAAAACTACTACAATCAGTGACATTACTACAACCTCTACTATTCTTTTGATGCTAATGATACAGGCCTTATAATTACATCAGCTACAGATGTGAACGAACGCAACTTCTCTTTTGTTAGAGGAAGTCTGTGTTATTTACATTTTCAAAAGTAACACAACATATGTACCTGTCTTTAAAGCGAGACCGTTCTGAGCTCATACATTAAAATGTTTAATGCTAAATTTCTCACTACGTTTCTAAATAGCATCAGACATCTTTACATTAAAAAATAAATTAGTAGCTAAACTGCATCATATCTCTAAACGCAGAGGTGGGCGACACTGACTGACATATTTTGGCTTCACATATCTGCAACCTGCACTAGCCGTGATCCTGTTTACGACAAGCAGGGTCTATGTTTTAGACCCACCGTCATTTCCCAGCATGCTACAAATATGACTCATTATTACTCAGCAAACTATGTTATTGTTGGACCCTGAATAACAACCCAAGCACTGTTACTACTTTTTTTGTGTTGTGAGCCAGTTTCCCTCCCCAGCTATCCCACCAGATCTCCTCCTTGGAAGCGTCCTGGAAGCATCTAGAAGCTAGGGAATGTTAAATGAAAATGTTTTAATGCGCCAGGAAAAGCTTCATATCTGGTCCAGGAGGATTCAAACATGGCCTCTTTCTCCTTTTTTATTTTCCCTGCTCTGTCTGTGCGGATTGCAGCGGATTGCGTTTTACCAGTACTACGCTGTGTGGATGGACACGTATCCTCCTCCTCCTCCTCCTCCTCCTCCTCTCTATTAGAGACATGATGATGTAGTAACCTGATCGGATCTGACCATAAACAGGCTTCACGTGAAATAGAAAAAAAATTATCAAGAAATAAATTGATTATTGTTTGTTCCTCTTTTGGGCAAATAAACATCAGTGTCTGGCGACATAAATAGCCCATTGTGCCATTTCTGAAGCGCACGCAGGATGGGTTTGTACACAGGGGATACCGCCGCACAGACAACACACACACACACACACAACATACGGAAGGTATCAGCATGCGCGCACACACCCTCCTTACGCACAAACACACAAGTCCCTGTCACACACATACACAGCAGCAGCAGTGATGTAGAGGTAAATAATAACAACAATAAAAAGACTCACGGTGACTAATAAGCACGAAATCCGTTTAAAAAGCTCTTGACATCACTTACCAATCAATTTACCTCATAAAGACTCACGTCAGCTTGAATAAAGGTGATAAAGTCAACATCCACAGATAAAAAAACAACAAAACTTTAACCTCCATCACCTCCCTAGAAGAGCAGACAACAGGCCAGGTTGGCGTCTCCTACCGTCTCCTCCTTTGTGGGGATGGAGCCGCTATCATAAAGACAAGGCAGATGGGACATATCAGATAAACAGGCCCGTACCCGCTGATGTTTGCCAATGGAGGTCCGGGACCGGCTCGATTCTGTGTGTGTAAATTCTTCCTCCCCTCGGATGTGAGAGCGTGTGTGCGGGTTCCGTCAGTCCCCGTAAGGCCTAGGAAGCGTCAAGACGGAGAATAGGTGAGTAGAAGAAGAAGGAGGAGGAGGAGAAGAAGAAGAAGAAGAGGCGCAGGGCATCTGGAGCAGTAGCATCGCCTCTCCTCCGTTCACGTTTCACCGGAGACTGAGACACGTTCATTTCTCCCGTCTATAAGAGAAGATCGCCCCATGTCACGCCTACCTCTCTCTCTCCCTCTCTCTCTCTCTCTCTCTCTCTCTCTCTCTCAAATTCAAATTCAAGTAAGCTTTATTGGCACGAAACCTACATCGCCAAATCAGTGCAGAAAATTATTAATATTAACAAATGACTAGCAATAAAAATACAATAATATGCAAATATCGACCATCATATCAAATAAGTTTAATATGATAAAAGGTATTAAATAATAATTACATTAAATTCAACTCATGACCATACAAGACTTAACATGTGACAACAATCAATATATCCATACTTCTCATACTGCACGCTGATGTTTCTATCCACGTAGACAGGGGAGTTCCAAAGAATCAGAGAGGTGGATAAACAAAGTGAACACAGCCCAGTCTCCCTGGGTAGCCTGTTCTCCTGGTGACAGCCTGGTCAGAGGTGGGGCGCACCTTGAACAGGTCTGCAGTCACAGGGCTGACATATAGAGACAACCAACCATTCACACTCACATTCACGCCTATGGACAATTTAGAGTAACCTAATGTCTTTGGACTGTGGGAGGAAGCCAGAGAACCTGGAGGGAACCCACACTAGAACGGGGAGAACATACAAACTCAAACCGAATTCAAAGAGATTCGAACCCAGAACCTGAGGCGACAGTGCTAATCACTGCACCACTGTGGACTCAAACCACCACCACCATTTCTCCAAATATCAAACATTCAACACAGCTTTAATCAGCCTGTACTTAGCGTAGGCCGTATAGCCATCAAGAAAAGCACAGCAACTCATATGTTTACTTAGTATAAAAGAATGGATGATGGCAACTGATCACGCAGTCACTTGCATTTATAAAATTCCTCCTTTATTGTCAATGGCACTGTGGCCAAATGTAATCACAGACACAGATTACAGGAGATGTTCATTCTCCAGCATTGCTTTAGATTTAAATCCCTGATTCCAATTCATAACAAATCTGTACTCACCCATCACTGTCATATAGAGAGGGGGCATTGGATAGCGTTAAAATATGGGCACAACAGCGTATGATGATGTGGAAGGATTCTAAATCTATCCTACCATCCGATGTTCAGTTCTAAAGGGGTATATTACATCTTACTAGGTGTTTATGGCTTATTTATTTGTGTGACAGTTTGGCAAGCTCTGTGATCAATGCGTAGTGATAAATATCAGATGGTCCTGTGCTGTTTAACAGGGCAGCTGCCTGTTAGTCATAATTCAAGTCTGATAAATTAAGCAGTTCTGGCTTTGAATGAAAAATGGTGAATTTGATTTCATTCTGATAATCAAATCAATATCGTTTCCATGTCAACATTACATATGCAATACAATGGAAAATTCAGATTGTTACCTAGCTAGTCCTATGTACCCAAGTCATGCTAAAAGCTGCTAGCCTATGTCTATGCTAAGCTCAACTCAAAAGCATCTGCCATCAGAACTATTTAGCATAAAAATTCTACACATAAGTCAAATCAATTTTGGACCACGTTTGAACATATTAATATCATTTCTATCTATCCGCTAGAACTTGGACTTCTCAACTGAAGACCGCAACAAATTGAAACAGCTAACGAATGGAAACAGCTAACAAATCAAGAGTCTGTGCTTTAAGTCCAATTAAAGTAATTCTGTTTACCAACAGACCTTTTTCACAGCCGACATTTAAACTTGTCTAGTAGGAAAAAGCTCCCAGTGTCCCAGTTAGCCATGACAACAACACTAGCACCCTGAAACAGAGGCAGCTAAATGGAATTCAGCCGTTATTCGTACACTAGTATATCTTATCTAAGTATATCTTGGTCAAAGGATTAAATTAAGTACAGGCCAAATATACTTTTTTGTGTGCCTGCCAGTATAAGCTAAGTATACTTAAGTAATTTTGTTAAGTATATATGATAATTTCATCAAAAGCAGACTGAAAGCATCTTATTTTTAGTTTAAACGCAGTAAACAGATCACCTGAAAAAAACTGTAAGGTTAATAGAACGAACCAAAGGATATGGACAATGAAGGACACTGTGAACTCCACAAGATGGCAGAGACGCAACAGTAAAGGCGCCGCGCCAGAAACCTCGGCAAAGGAGAAGAGGAAGAAGAAGAGAAAAAGGAACATTTGATGACGTAGAAATACAGCGCCGGAGCAGCTAGCCCTCCAGCTAGCTTCATTAGCATACGTTTCGAAAGAAGAATATTGACAACTTCCCACCTCATGATGGCGGGCGTTTTATCTTGGTAGATGGTCCAGCGGCAGTCCCGGTGCCCAGTAGTTGTTTGGTTTAGTCTCAACCGGCAGTCGTCATGGCGGAGGAGGAGGATTTATTACCAAACCTCCTGACTGAGGAGGTGAAACACAGCAATGGCGACTTCGTAGCTCCAGAGGGTTTATGCTGGGCGTCAGTGCTGTGCTGTCTGCTGCTCGCTTGTTCTTATGTTGGGAGTCTGTATGTGTGGAGAAGTGACCTGCCCAGGTTAGCGAAAGATTTGTTTGTTTGGCACATACTGAGAACAATATGGTTTATTGTACTTTGCTAACGTTACGTGATGCAGTTATGTTCACTCCGACATTCGTTTGTTTTATCCACGCGTTTGTGGCTCGGCACTGAATGGCCGTTTAGCATAGAGTCACAAATATCATGTATGTTACAGAAGTCATAAACGGCACACAGCTTTACTCTGAGCATGTGCTCCTCACACTGTATGTGACAGAGACCATTAGCGCCTCTCTGTGGCCAGCAACGAGCCGCTTCAGGCTCCTGACCTGGGGGCTACAGCCATGTCCGGACTAACCTGTGAAACCAGATCCACAACACAGACAAGGGCAGCTTTACAAACCGAGGTGTGAGCTCGTTTAGCTAATTTAATTAAGCCCAGCTTTGTTCAGGTATGTGCACTGTGCTAGTTGTGCAAACTAAAGGTTTTCATGGTTTTCCTGAGGACACCGGTCAGCAGAGTTCATACACTTTCTTTTTCTCACACATCAGCACCTCATTGTGACTGACCGGGTTGTTTGTCATGACTTCTCGCGACTTGTAAAAATGCAGAAAGGTTCTGTTTTCCTGTCACATGCAGCTGGGAGTAATCACATAATGTTGACAGAGGCAATCACCTGTTGAGTGGAATCAGCAGGTGATTGCCTTTGGAGCCTTTGCTATATGATGCTGTGCCACTGTACATTTTCCTTAAGGCTCAGTATGCTGAATATGATATTTAATAAAAATGTAATCAGTTTTTCTGACCTTAGTATAAACACTCTTTATTTTAGGTCTGGCAAATCTGGGAAAAAAATAAACTGCCACTTAAAACTTTAATAAAACGCTAGTGTCTTGTTTCTTTAAGTTGTACAAAAACCAAAGTGGAAGGGAGTTATGGGTTGGAATATTTCTTACCTGGGTGCATGTTGCCTAGCAACCAGCAAATAATCCAGAACGTTACAGGTCCAGATGGTAAGTAGCTGTGTTGAAGTCAGGATACCCTGACCCAGAATGCTCTGTAGGAAAAGAATCAAAATGATGCAATTTTTGAACTGAGTTTGGTGTAATATCGTGCACATAAAATAAAGAAAAAGGCATGACAGGGCTGGTAAAGTATTTGTTTGCTATAAGTAGTTACTGCTCAGCTGTGTCAGCTGCTCTTGCGTCCCTGTCCTCTATGGTGGTGCTGGTGATGATGGTGTGGTTATTGTCTCCATTCTCAGGGACCACCCTACTGTCATAAAGAGGCGCTTCACCAGTGTCATGATCGTGTCGTGCCTGTCGCCTCTCTTTGTGTGGGCGTGGAGAGAATTCACAGGTGTCAGGGTGAGTCCACATCTCAGAAGCCACTGTCTCTACATACAGCTCTGACATCTAAGGATTGAACTTGTTAATCCATGTATACTGAGTTGTTGTTTTTCGCTGGGTGTGTTTGTGTGTCAGACTGGCCCACCATTACTGGCTCTCATGGGAATCCGGTTTGAGGGCCTCATTCCTGCCATCGTGCTTCCTCTGGTGCTCACCATGGTAAGAAACCCTGTTCAGACCTACGTCAGATCACGTTACGTGCCTTGTGTGACCACTTCTGATTGGATCTCACTCTCCCCCCCTTAAGAAAATAATGTACATCAATTCTGTTTGCAAAGACCCAATGTGTGTGTGTGTGTGTATGTGTTCATTCTTCCAGGTCCTGTTTCTGGGCCCCCTCATGCAGTTGGCAATGGACTGTCCCTGGAGCTTCATGGATGGGATCAGGGTAGCCTTTGGTGAGACAGCCCTCTTTCTCTCAGCGGCATCAGGGATTTAGAGCCTTTTCAAACTATTCTCCAGCTTTTTATTTAAACTTTGCTCTGTCTTTAATTCTCCTGCAGACCCGTGGTTCTGGATGTTGTGTTTCAGTGACATGCGCTGGTTGAGGAATCAGGTGGTGGCACCGCTAACGGAGGAGCTGGTGTTCAGGGCCTGCATGCTGCCCATGTTGGTGCCCTGCGCTGGCCCTTCTATTGCCATCTTCACCTGCCCTCTCTTCTTCGGAGTGGGTGAGTTCTGACAACATCAGGGTTCATAAGACGGCAGCTTTTACTTTCTTTTTTTTTTTTTTTAGTTGTACACAAGGTCTGATTCATTCACTGTAGCTCAGAACCAGAGGCCTGTGCTATGAAGCAAGACGAGTCCCAGTGTACGACGGGCTTATTAACATAAAACATCAGTTGTATTGCGTGGTCTATTTAAAGGTACTGTCAGATCTTTAGTTTGGTTACTTTGGATGCTAAGAAACCCACGCAGCTGATGGATTCAGTTTTTCAATTTTGTTTTGAATTCAAGTCAAAGTCATAAGGACGTAGTTTGGACAGCAGCAGGTACGTTGGTGATGTAAGTCCCTGCATGTTGCTGATTCATGCTCTGGGTTTCTAACGCTGTCGCCTGCCTTACAGCTCACTTCCACCACGTGATCGAGCTGCTGCGCTTCAGACAGGGGACGCTGTCAGGGATCTTCCTCTCTGCAGGTAAAAACTTAACACTCTTTGTGACCGGGAGACACAGTATTAGGAAGATGCTGATGATGGACTGTCTTTTGGTTTTTTATGGTCTACAACAGTGTTCCAGTTCTCTTACACAGCAGTGTTTGGGGCCTACACTGCCTTTATCTTCATCCGAACAGGTGAGGAGCTTTCATTTACGTCTTACACTTCGAATAAAAAGTTTTGTATTTTCTTTACAGTTTTTGATTTATACCCTTCTAGCCTGCTAACAGCCCCTGAACACTTGTACCAATCTTTACATTTGACTGTTTTCACACCAAAAGCTATGGATTAGCGGACTTTGCTGTTGTTACCCCTACTGTAAATCGTTTAATGTGTCCTCCTTCCTGTTGTGTTCCAGGTCACCTGGTGGGCCCAGTCCTTTGCCACTCCTTCTGTAACTACATGGGTTTCCCCGCCATCAGCACAGCCCTGGAGCATCCCCATCGCCTCACCGTCCTCTCCTCCTACCTGCTCGGGGTCCTCCTCTTCCTCCTCTTCCTCTTCCCCTTCACCAACCCCTTCTTCTATGGCCTCCCCACACCGGTCTGCACACTTACCTCTTTCCCCAGCTCTCTCTGCCTTTTTTGGTTGGGGGGGGGGGGGGGGGGGGGGGGGGGGGGGGGGGGGGGGGGGGGGGGGGGGGGGGGGGGGGGGGGGGGGGG
>JBBMJY010000016.1:13066975-13078804 GCA_037833715.1 Toxotes lorentzi
AAAACAGGAACTATAAACAAAACTAGATTCAGAAAATGTCCACAAAACAGCCCCTCATAGGGGCTAGTCATGACAGTCACAGGCTCTGCAAACCATGATTAGCATATAACATATCATCCACATTCTACTGTCTCACCATCTTGTGTGCAGATTAGCTTACGTTATGAATGGGAAGAATAACCGACATGAAGAGACAATGTCTTGACGGCCATGACAAGATAACTGACAACGTATGGCGTCCAGTTAGAATCAGAGAAGGTCTCATCTGTTGTAACTGCTGACATGTCAGTTCTGCGCTCATTCTGAGGCGCTGCACAGAAGTCTTCCTCTGTCCCCCGGTCTAGTCAGCAGAATCACCTTGGCTGTTTTCCACATGTGACCGGTACTGCAACTGTTTAGCATCGTGCTTTTGGGGGAAAATAATCCCTCTGATGAACATTACTTCCAAACCTCTTTCTACTGAATTTTTACACAGAAACAGTTTAGGTATGTCAGACATAACCAGACAAAGTCATAGGAGGTTAGTGTAATGGTTGTCTTCAGACACAGCGCTTGTTGGATTGTCTAACGGACTGGCACAACAAGACTCTGAGACTATAAGAAAGCATGTGTTACTATCCCCATTTGTTTGGTTGATTTTGTCAAGATTACAACGACCTGAGAAAGACAGAACTCTTAGACAGAGATGCTGTGGGTCAAAAGTCCAAATGGCTACTAGCCACTTCCTGTCTGTACTTCCAAACATAACATCACTACGGAGAGAGAGAGAGCATGTTGTACTCTTAAGTACTCTTACTTCAGAGTCTGTATGTAATCGGTCTTATAAATCCATCAGTGATGGATGAGGAAGAAGAGAGAATCCGAAGTTTTAATTAGTCTTCCACTCCTCAGCAGGCTGCTAGCTCCACTCCGACCTCCCCTTCCCTACAGCTTTAATAATGGCAGGCAATCGTCCTTTTGAAGTTGCATTAGTGCTGCTCGGAAGAAGGAACATACCAAGAATGTTCCTTCAACTTCGTCTGTAACAATAAAAAGAAACTAAAACTAAAAGCTACTAAAATACTGTAGTAAAATAATACTATGTAAAAATGTATATTTTATGTAAATATTGCTTTGAAATTGAACCACTCAGGCAAATGGCATGCATTGGCTGAACAGATAAAAGCCTTGAAGCCTTTGAATTTTTGTTCCATCTGTGGAGGGGCACTCAGGATGAAACGTCGGCCCGTTAGTGAGTCCATCCATCAACCCAGGACTGCATTGGATCAGCTATTAGTAAATCCATGCATGCATTTCTGTGTGAAGTCCTTTCTGAGTTCCTACCAGCCAGTGTCAAAAATAATCATTCACCAAAATCAATTTGCAGCATTAAAATTTAAAGAGGAAGTCTGGCAATATTCTGTATTTTAAGCAAACTGAATAAAGAATGAATCCATCCAACTAACAAACAATGTGCGCCTACCAAGTCTGAAACATCTTATTTCTAAGTTCTGAGATTATCACATCGTTGCTTTTGGTCTTTTCATTGGATTCATTTACAGAAAGGGAAATCTAGACTTAACAGCCAGCTTTATCCTTTTAGGTAATGTTGTAGCTAGCAAAGAACTAGGTAATGTGTGGGATCCGTTGCTAGGGGACATCTGTAGTGCTGTCCAATCAAAGGCAATCAGCTAAGTAATTGCAGCATCAGCAACTGGCACATGACGAGTGATATGTTAAACTTAAAAGCAGGTCTGACCTCGAAGTTTCTGGGCCTCTTGGAAATAAGCAGAGATCTGTTTAAGATGAAGGGGGAGAGTTATTTGTCCTTACAGTATCGATACTTGATGTCTCAGGGAACATTTACCTTACTTCCATTACCCTCCGACATTATTTGATTTTTCTTTCTTCACAAAATATCAATTGCGCCCCGAAGGCTGCCTCCGCTGCCTTAATGATCACCTGAAAAACCTGAAGGAGCATTTTGTCATACTCAAGCATTAAAGTAAAGGAGTGAGCGGAGCTGAAATTGGCCCCCCTTTGGAAAATGTTAACCTTATTTTCATAATTATGTGGTCGCTGGCGCGGTGCAGGAAAAATGAACTGTGAGGGAGAGAATGCTTCGGATCCCTCTACTTCTTTTTCGTTTGTATTCTATTCATGCTCTGCTATGGGGATATACACGCCGGGGCCTATTTTCATCTCATTTCATATGACGGCTTATAGGCTAAACTACAGCCTTTAATTAAATATGAAAACAGTTTTGTTTCCGAACCACGGGAGACCATGGAACCATGTGGATGGACCATCAATGGACTGAACTCCACCGATGATCAAAACATGTCATCTTTGGCAACGTTTAACTGCTGATATTAGTCTCAAACAGTGACTCGTGATATGCTGCTGCCGATTCAAGAGAGTCCGGCGCCTCCTCTGTGGATGTTCAGGGGAAACTTTCTGCTTATCAAGTTAAAAAGCAGCAATGTTTCTAAAAGCAATGATTGGAATTTGTCAAAGTGACGGACACAAGACGAACTGACAAGGACGCAGGGAGACAACGAGACTTATATACACAAGGCCATGGGCAACAGGTGATGCCAATTAGGGCGGGGGCAGACAATCACAAAAGGAGGGAAAACCCAGACAAAGACAGGAAGTAGAACATGACCAGATACACTAGGGACAAGACTTCACAATAAAACAGGAAATACACAACTGAAGCTGAAGAGACAAAAAAAAAACAAAAAAAAAAACAAAAACAAGAATAACTTGACTTAACAAAACAGGAACTACTAACAGAACTAAAGAAACTAGCGTAGGCTCTGAAGGGGTCTGTTATCTTGAAAATCTTTTTCACCGTCCAGCTGTCACAGTACGACTTCAGTTCAAATACAGCAGGCACAAAAGTGCATTTGGAATCGATCAAGATTCTCTCGAGGAAGGATGAAGAATGAGGAATAATAGGTTTCTCTTAAATGTGCTGATTTAATTAGCTTGCCGTGGTTGTAATGAATTGAATTAAACAGCGCAGCTGTCTAAGATTTGCTGCAGTCTCCTGAGCCCGTTTAGGAGAGAAAAATGGATGCATAATTTATTTTATGTTTACTCAGTTGGCACCTTCACACTTCCCACGTCATCTTCCTTTAAATTAGGCCTGGAAGCGTTGGACATAAAAGACACAGCTTGACGATGCACACCATTAGTTACCACCTCTCCTCCAGATGCTTGGAATACATTTCACATACCTGAATTGTTATGCAGCCGGGACGGGAGGAGGAATGTGGAAGAATGAATCAGACTAACTTGTGGTAATAGGTATCTCAAACCTTTCCTTGGCTGTTAAAGCTGTCATTCACAGGTACTAACCTCCCTCTCAGTCCACAACAGTCTTCAGCGAAACATGTTTTTCCTCCCTGGAGTCTTAGCTGAGTGTGTGTGTGTGTGTGTGTGTGTTTGTCAATCAGGCCGTTTTGAGAGGACAATGTGCTCTCAGGGTTAAAGCGTTCCCTCACAGCTACTTGTAGGTGTTTTGGAAGATACTGAGGACTTGAGAATGTCAGACGGTGCATCCAGACAATTTCAGGGTAATTCAGTTCACAAGGACGTGTCAGGCACACCACACATTTGCCAGTTGTGCCTGAAGACAAATGGGAAAGTCATTAACAACTGCCTAGACTTGCCCTGTCTTTCCGTCTCCCTCTCAAGTCAGCAGCACTGAGAGGGAGACAGATTTCTCTGGAGCTAATTCTCCAGTTCGGGCCATTAAACCACTGCAGGAAAAAAAAAAAAAACAGGACACAACAAGCTGTCAAAACCTCAAATGATGGAAAACGATGCAGAACAAAATCTGACATTTCTGTTGTGCTCATCGAGTGCGTTTTCCATCCATCCGTTTTCATCTGCATTTACAATCAAAAAAAAAAAAAGGCATTTCTGAATTCCTCACTGCAGCCTTGGATGGATGAACGTGGATGATCTTTGCAGAGCCCATTGAATGTTCAGTCGGCGCAAGCGATCAGCTGATCGGCGAGCTAATTGACATGCATGGTGTGGAATCCTGTTGATGTGAACCATCTGTAGTGAGTATTCGGCGAGCAGCGCTGAAGACAAGTCTCTCTCAACAATCACAATCAAGGGAGCCTGGAAGGTTGATTTCAGAAGAGGATCACGACGTCTCAGCTGTATGATTTCTCCATCTGCCTGTCTCTACCACCACCACCCAAGCCTTGTTAGAGGCAGCAAAGGACCACTTTTACTTTTACTGCCATGAAATTAAAGCGACACTTGATTCAGTAACAACACCGTGGTCAGATTTAGGGAAGCATCATGGGTTTGGCTTAAAAATGACTGCAGTGACTGACAGCTGGAAAGAGGAAGTGAACGGCTGGCTTCCTTGTTAAACTCAGAGCATCCTTCACTACTCCCTCCTTTCTTTTCCTCATGGACAAGAGTCATAATTACTACGGCCACTAGAGGGCTACGTCATCGTGTTAACATATGTGGTTTTGGTGCACTTGCCGACAGGACTGATCCTGACATCCTTCTTTGGGGGACGGTCTCAGGCATCCCTAGCTTATTGGCAGAGGTGGCTGCAGGTTTGTATGCAGCCTGATGGGAACATACGACCCAGGGATATGAGAGAAGTACTACATTCTCCATATGTTTGTCAGATGTAGAGGCTAGAATCAAGCATCCGTCACCGATGCGGCAGGGAAACCAAAGATGAAAACATTTACAAAAAATATTAGTTATTTAAAAACTAATTCCACTACTTCCATCACAATGTACTTGCATTTACTGATTTAAACAGATTTGAATGGATGTAAATGCAGGATGTAAATGGATGTAAATGCAGGAGATATATATATATAGGTATATATGTGTGTGTGTGTGTGTGTGTGACTGAGATTAGAGGACTGAAGATGAAGGTCAGATGAACAGAGGTCCGTCTTTTAAAGCTGAGGATGTTTTCCAACCTTCTTTTTTAAATCAGAACCAAACAAACACGACAGTCTTGTTTCCATCAGCCTCTACTGAATCTGATGATTAACTTTAATTCACGCAGGTGTGTGTTAATAACTTACCGTCCATCCGTGGCCGTGGCAACGCTTGTCCGTCCTCCCAGCACCAGCCGCCGCGATGATGAAAACCGATGGTGCTCTCTGGTCTCCCTCCTCCGTCTCCTCCTGGAAGGAGAGGATCTTGCGTTTTCAGGTCCTCGTCTGCCCGTCAGCAGCTGCGCGTCTGTCAGCATCCACTGATCTGAGAGCTGCTTAATGCTGCTGCCTCTCTCTGCCTCTCCACACGCTCTGAGCCGGAGCTATCTCTCCCTCTGTGCTGTTAGACACTTGTTTTTGTAGCATGCTGACATCTCTCTCTCTCTCTCTCACACACACACACACTCGCTGTGCCTTGCTTTTTATTTCCTGCCTATCTCTTCATCATCTGTCTGAAAATTGGTTCAGGCTGCTGGTGGTGGTGTAATGGTGAGGCGGGGGGAGGGGGGTTATTTTCCTGGCACACTTTGGGCCCCTTTGGACCTCATGCCTCAGCCTACCTGAGTGTTGCTGACCATGTCCATCCCTTCATGACCACAGTGTACCCATCCTCTGATGGGATAACACGCCACAAAGCTCAAATCATCTAAAACTGGTTTCCTGAACGTGACTGAGTTCACTCAAATGGCCTCCACAGTCACAGTCATCCAGTACGGGAGACATGTGTGAGTGTCCGTGTATCAAACCAATATACTGCCATCGGGTCTTGCGTATTGGAGGCTTTAACGCCCTCGTCGGCTGACATTAGCCACCATCTGTCAGCTGAGGGGACAACTCTTCCCTCTCTCTCCGGTGCGTGTTGTTTACGGCCTCCCGGTGTAAACGATCCTCTGCTCTCTCATTAATACATGTGAACATTTACAACGTGTCACTGACGGGCGTTTCATATTGAAGGCAAAATGAAACCTCCTGTGTCAGACGGCGCCTGCACAGTGGAAGGTATGAATGATTATTAATGTCATTTGAATGTGTAACAGTGTGTGTGTGTGTGTGTCTGTGGTGGCATTGTAGCATGCTTTATTTAGTAACAGGTGCTGAATGTGATATGACTTAAATCATTTCTGGCTTAAGGACATCTGTGTGTGTGACAGTGTAGAACTGTGTGGCGAGCCAAACATCCCTCATAAGATGGGAAAAAAAATTTACAAGAGCCCTTTGTCGTTACCCTGGCAACAGGAGAAAGATGCGTCTGGGACCCTCAGGTTAATGGCACATCTGTACAGACGTTTCGTTCAGTTCTTCTTCAGCCTTCGCCTTCAGATGTGTTCTGACCTTTACTGAACGGCTGCAGCTCGGCTTCGTGTTCAGTTATATATACGAACTCCCGTCCCGACAGAGGCAAACACAGATGATTGGTGTTCGTGTCCTGGCTCTCTGGCTAGTTCCTCCCCTTTGCTCTCATGGATTCCACCAGATGTCGGAAACCTTCCTCTGAGCTTCTGCTCCATGTTGACGTGGTTCATCACATCATTCAAGCTGCCAGTCTCCTGTTCTAACCACATCCCAAAGGTGTTCTACTGGATTCAGGTCTGGAGGTCTGGAGCTTTGACACATGGAGCATTATCCATTAGATGATGGTAAACTGTGGCCATAAAGGGATGAACACGGTCAGCAACAGTACTGTCCCCTGTGGATTAGCACGCATTTTACTTTATTTTAAATGTGCTAACGTGCTCTGTTTGAGTAGAAGAACCAAAGGTCCCTCATCTGTCTCTCTACTCCAATCCCAACAATCCTCAAGCCGGGCACATAAGGACTGCAGCCATTTTTAATCCTGTCATCCAAACTTCCTGTTTTGCTTGCTGTAACAAGGCAATGAGAGCTAGAGGAAGAACAACTGGCAGGATTAGAAATAATTACGGCCATAGCTCTGAGAGAGTCTGTCTAGAGACAGACTTAACATATCGAAGGTTCTGGTCTTCCCATGGAATTCACTGACAATTAAAAAATAACGGCACACTTGTGAATAATGAATGAGAGGTGCAGATTAGCTGGATACAGATGACACAAACGATAGATGCAGTGGGCTGGTTGTCAACCTAGTTTCCACATGCAATAACCTGCTGCAGCCACAAGGGGGCGGTAAAGCTACACGATGAATGCAAACAGGCGAAGCCGGATTCCTTTATGGGACTAAACACTGCTCTGAGACACAATGGACTTTTTTTTTTTGGGATGTGTCCTACAGTTTCAGGCTCCCATTCATTTCTGCATGATCTGAAAATCTAGTTAGCAGTTTGAGCATCTTTGTTTGTTGTGGTAACAGAGCAGCTGATGGGTACAGAGCAATGACCCCATCAGAGCTAAGTAAGATGATCCGATTCTATATGTAACACCAGCTATCAACAAATGGAACGGAGAATATGAGGCGACAGTCATTTTCACCGAATCTGATCGAATGACCAAACCCAGCCGACGCTTGGGATTTTATTTTTACTTCAAGTATGTTTTCTTTTTTTTTCTCTCTCTCTCTCTCTCTCTATCATCACACAATTTTTAGTCATCATACAGGCAAACATATAAAATAACCAATATATATAGTCTTGTAACATTAGATTACACTTTTTTTGTTGTAGTTACACAGATGGTCCACATGAGGGTGGTGTTTCCCCTCCCCCTGCTACCACTCTAACAGATCCATCCCCCCATCTCCACAGACCCACAATCCATTCAAATGCTCTCCCGTTCAGCCTCTTGTTACTGTGTCCAGAAACACCCAGATGAATGAAACCACCTGCGTAAGTGTGAAATGTTCCAATGTTAATCCAATGAATTGTACTGTTTTTCCGAGATTCCATTTTCCATCTTGCACTTTAATTCTCCAGGTTTCAACACAGTAAAAATCACTAATGCAAAGCATTTTCCCCACTCACACTCCAGTCTTAATAGTGTTTTTGTGCACTGGTTCTATCGGTTATTATAACACTGAGCTCACCAGTATCATTTCTGAGATCTAGGAGCATCGTGGTCGTTTATTCTGCTAAGAATAACAGCACATAAACCAGACAACAGCCGAAAGAAGAAGAAGAAGTCTACTTCCTGGTTACTTCCTATATAAGATTACAAGACTTGTTACTCAATGAACTGCATAAGGGAACTTGGTTTTGTGAATAAAGTGTTAGTTTGTTTTCCTGACTGTTTGTGCGTTCGCCATCTTGGACTTCACTGTAAACAAGGTCATAAGATCTCAGCAACGACCTTGGCGAGAGCAAAGTTATGGTAACAGATAGAAGTGATGGACACAGATATGCAAAACCATTGTTATAGTCCTGATATCCCAAAAAAAAAAAAAAGGGGGAGTCACGGACCTGGATCCACCTCTCCTCATGAAGACTTTTTCTGGAGCTTTCACCCACTTCTCACAGGCTTCATCAGCAGATTTTCAAGCTCAGCTGCACAAACTCCTTCTGCTGATGATGACTAAGCGATATCAGTGAAAGCTCTGTAACAAAACAAGTAAGTGGACCTTGAACTGAGACTCAAACTGCTGCTTCCAAGGTCTAGGATGACACAACATCTTTTCGTCGCCATGAACGTTGACAGAACAGGAAAGCTTGGGCAGCATCTCAGAAAAAAAAAAAAAACAGCCCTGTTCTCCACATGACCAGCACCTCCCACAGTGAAATCAGACAGCCACACAGAAAAGACACACACACACACACACCTCTCAGAGTCAGCACCATGTCCTTTAAATTTCATGGTATCAGTTGTCAGTGAGCTGCGCACAGCGTTAGCAGCCAGGCTGGTTACTGTGCCGGGGTACAGCGGTGGCTCTTGTAGGTCCCCAGGTGGCGGAAGCTGCGTCCGCACTGCTGGCAGCAGTAAGGCGTGGCCCCGCTGTGGATCCTCTGGTGGGTGTACAAGTTCCCAAGCTCCTTAAAGCGCCGGCCGCACTGGGGACAGGCGTACGGGCTCTCGCCAGTGTGCACCCGTTGGTGTCTCTTAAGTCCAGAGAGCACTGAGAACCCTTTGCCGCACTGGGGGCAGGGGAAGGGGCTCTGCGCTCCGCTGTGCACCAGCCTGTGGCTCTTTAACCGGGCTGCATGGCGGAACCTCTCCCCGCACTCTGGACACATGAAAGGCTTCTCCCCGGTATGAATACGCTGGTGCTGCCGCAGGTTGCCGAGGTAGTTAAAATGGCGGCCACAGTCCCCACACTCGTACCCTCCTTCAATTTTAATCTCCTTTTTCACAGGGCCCCCTCCCCGACTGAGGCCAACACCAGCCCCAGGTCTCGCGCCGTCCTCGCTCTGCCCTCCTTCACCCCTCCTGGAGTCGCCGCTGCCGTCCCCGACGGCAGGTGCGGCAGAGGAGGTGGACTGCAGGGCCTGGAGAGTCTGGGCACCGGCAGAGTCCGAGTGTATCAGTTTAATATGTTCCTCCAGGAACACAGCGTCAGGACAGAAGGTTCCACACAGAGAGCAGATGTAGGTGTGACTGGGGAACTGCTGACCTGAAATCAGAGTGTACAGTAATTAACCTAAGCTATAAGTAATTCATTAAAACGGGTTAGATAGAACACACTGAAAATACAGTCAGTGCAACAGTGAGTTCACCTATGACCTCTGCAACATATCTGCTTGCACTGTTGTCTTGTTTTTCACAGTTCTGACAGTCCTTCCTTTCCCGTCCCCCTCGTTCTTACCCACCTGCCTCGGGCCTGTCTGTGTTGCCCTCCAGGGGACTCCCTCCCTCCCCCGAAGAGCTCTGGGGTTCCATGGAGAAGTCAGGGGGCTGCACATGCGAGAGCGCAACGTGGGCCTGGTCGAGACCACCCACCTCCCTCCTCGAAAGCTCGTCTTCGTCGTCGTTATCCGTCTCACCGGTCAGGGTGTTCTCGCACTCGGGCTCCTTCATGACTGAACAAAAAAAAAACCCAAAAGAAATCCGATCACATAAAACGAAAATGAAAACAGATCAATTCTTGATTGACTGATTTTCACCGGCGTGTTGTTGAAATCCGTTTCCTTCAATATGTGTTTCCCCTCACCTTAACCTGAATCTCACCCCAACCAGTCGTCGTCTGAGATACTTAACCTGACTCTAACCTCACCTCAACCCAAACCACAAACTGCAGGAAGTGCAACTGTAACAGGAGGGAGACGTCAACTAAAGGTGAACAGTCTTCTTTCTACACGAGCCCGGAGCTGAAGCTGGGGGTTTCTGGAAGCCAGCCGCTGCAGACAGCTTGATGGATGTCATGCTAGGGGAAAGGGTCCCCAGCCAATCCCATCTGGACTGTGTCCAGTCTCACCTTTAACAGCCTGATTTCTGGCCTAATCAAAATTTGCCTGTCTTTGGACCGTGTATTTTTATTATTATTGTTCCTAACCCTTCATCCGTTTTGCTGTCTGCACTGGTCCTCCTTAGCAGCATGTCCTCAGGGGGTGTCTTCAGCTGTGTGTTTACCTTTCAGGTCTGAGGAGTACTCGATCGGTGCTATCCATTCGTAGTCATACATCCGTTTGCTGCCAGAGGGGAGCATGGAGAAGATGTCATCTGTGGTGGACTCGGAGTCTCCGTGCCCAGACCCGGAGCCAGCCATCCCGCTGTCAGGCCACAGGTTGAGAGAGTGCGGGTCCTGCTCTTGGCGAGCCTCCCTCTCACTGCTGGCTTGACTGCTCTGGTCTCCGTCCATTTCAGCACAACCTCTCGAGTTCTTGTCTTTCATCAGATAGTCACAAATAGCATCTATGTTCTCCTTCTTCACACCGGGCATGACAGCTTTGGCTCTCCTGGGGTCGGCGTTGTTGTGCTTGGTCCCGGAGCTGAAGTCAGGTTTCTTGTAGCCCGCCTCTGTCGATGGCTCCGTGGTCGTACCGCCGGGGAAAGAGTCCCTGCCATCCCTCTGGACTGTGTCCAGTCTCGCCTTTAACACTTCTATCTCTTCGGTTTTCTCGCGTAGCTCCATTTTCAGGACTCGTATCCTTATGCTAACCATTTTGCGGATCTCAGACAGCGCTGTCTCCAGCACCACGGTGATGTTTCTGCCGAGGTGCTCGGTGATGTCGCTGACCGAGAAGAGCAGTTCTTCGTCGGGCTCCAGCTCCAGGAAATCGCCGTCGGCCCGGTTTACTGACCCGGGAGGCTCCATGAAGGCGCCGTGGAGTTCAGGAGACACGCTCGTTTCAGCGAAACTGTAGTTTCTTTTGCGACTCATAGATTAGCTTAGATTAGTTTGTGGAGACTTTAGCTAGCTAAAAGCTACTCAGCAAGCTAATATTTGGATGATGCTGAAAGACAGTAGTTAGGTTTGTCGGAATTAGCGCGAGTAATACCGGATGTAGCAGGAGTCTGTTTTCAAAACAAAAGCGCCATCACGCCAAACAACTGCTAAGATTCTTGGCATGTGAATTATACTTTTATTTTGAAAGCAGCCAAATGAATCACCCTTTTTGATATTAGCTAACTTTACAGATAAACACAACGGAGTTGGAGTAATGGCTGAAATCAGTAGACCTATTTTCAGACGTAGCGCCCTCTAAAGTTCACAACAGGAAAAGTAAAACAGTGACCGTTACATCAATATTGAGGTACTACTTCTAAGCGACCTTTTATAAATGTTAATGGTTAATATTATTTAATATTTATTTTTAATAAAATAAAATTGGGTCTTTTTCTCATAATAAAAATGATGTTGTTTTTCTTTTTTTTAATTTAAAGTTTTAATATAGCACCTCTCTGAAAAACCCATTCAGTTCAATTCAATTCAATTTTATTTTATTTATATAGCGCCTTCCACAATCAAAATAGTCTCAAAGCGCTTCACAGAGACCCAGAGCCTGACCCCAGA
>JBBMJY010000016.1:13081137-13093502 GCA_037833715.1 Toxotes lorentzi
TATATATATAATGTTTTTAACAGTGCACAGTTTCTCCACAGATGTTGTAAGTCTGAAGGGAACACTATCAACATGTGAGGAGAACATCCCAACAGGTAACATCACAGCTTTAAGTTTTTTTTTTTTTTTTGTTAGACTAGTGCAGTGCCTGTTCGGAATGTGCATGTCATCGAGGGGTGGGGGCCTCGTTGCTTGGCTTGAATTCATCCAGCTTCCTTGACAACATCAAACCCTGGCATGCGCCCGCTGTAAATTGCCCCGGCACCCTTCCTTGGGTCCTCAGCAGTACACCCCCCCCCCCAAAGTTTGTCACTGACCTGATGTGTGGTTCTCAAGAAAATCAAAATACAGGCAAAGAATCCTCCATTTTTTAAGTTCTAAAGTTTCATGAGCGATGCAGAGATTCATAAAAGCAGCTGAGGGTGTGCCATATGCCAATTCTGATATGCCACTCGGGACTATTGGTATGTCACTGACATATGCCACTCATGACAGGCATGTCATTCTTGTTCCACTTGCTACTCCTTACCCGCATATACCACTGGGATGCCATTCTTGTTTTATTGGCATATGCCATATGCCAGTGGCGGGTGGCTGTGGCGCAGGAGGTAGAGCAGCAGTCCAGTCCATTTACCATAGCGTATGCTAGTGTGATATCAGTCTTGTTTTAGTGGCATATGCCAGTTTCCAGTGGCATCCCACTGCTTTTAAACACAAATACAGAATGTCACTGAAAGAAATCACTTTTGGCTGGCAGCTATTGTACTGGTAGTTCAGGCTATAATGTTAGGCGACATTAGAGGAAAGGTCGGCGACCTAACTGGACAGAACTTTCATTTGGAGAACGGGGAAATATACTGAGCACCTCCAGTAAATTTCCCCGTATTCTTTCCATTAAGAGTTCAGATGTTGTTGTCCGCGAGTGACAAGAGCAAACACATGACCTGTGAAACAGTGGGAAATCATGTGATTGTGAATCTGAAATGGTTTATACCTTGAACCTGTGAGTTCTTTCTGAAGTCACTCATTAATCTTTGAGTCAGTCACACAGTGTCAGCACAGGTGGATATTAATCTGGTACATTGTACCAGCTCACCTGGTACAGTGTGTATCAGTAAAGCTGAGTTCTTACTGTTCTCACCCTTTGGTGCATGTCATCTCCTCTCGCTCTCTCCCCCCCAGCTTCCTGTCTCTACCACAATAAAGGCAAAAATGGCAAAAAAAAAACAAAAATCACATCAGGTTGTATTGTGGTAGATAAATGCTTTAGGTATGAATGAGCATATGAGACATACATATTTTCTCTTTTTGTTTATTTTACGTCTTTCCCCCCGCCTTTTCTGTTTCCTGTTTTTTTTTTATACTTTTACTGTAACAGTGGATTGTGGGCGTTGTTTTTATGTTTTATTTAATAATAAAATCTTTCTATATGTAATTCATTTAATCAGTTTAAGGTTTTGCCACTGCTGTATATAATGAAGAAAGTCTCATCCATGTCATCTATATAGCTCACTTGTGTGTGTATATATGTATATGTGTGTGTATTTTTATTTTTAATATATTTAATATAATGATATGTTGTTATTATTCTGTGTGAAACATAATAACGCAGTGAAAAAAAAATCAGGTTTTCCATTCTCTCCCTCTAAAATAACACCAGTGGAAACAGATTTAATCCTCTGTGGGGAAACCCCTTCACACACATGAAAAAAATCCAGTCCTGCTCTGCTCTAAGTGTGTGTGTGTTTTCTGTGTTCAGCTTTGGCAGTGGCGCTGGATGTGGTCAGGGGCCCGGAGCGACTTCCTGCAGATGAGGAGTTAAAGGAAATGTTGAGGAGGAAACTGCGCATTCTGCAGGTCGACAGCACCGAGGTCGACGCTCTGTTCACGGTACAGCTCGTGAAACACACACACACACACACACACATTTTAAGCTGTAAAACAGTCTACTTCCTCAATGAGTTAACTGTGAGAATGAATGACAGTGTAAAGTTTTGTTTGCTCGTTTAGCATTTTTCTAAATGACACGGTGCCCCCAAGTGGTCATTCGCTAAAAATAAAATACTGGTGTGTAAATGACTGCACAGCAAAGTGACCTCAATTTAGTTTCAACTTTCTTTCTTCTCTGTCTATAGGAATTGTGCGCTCATGTCATCTCCATCAACAGTGAAGACAAAGTTATTTTTGTAAGATTCAAAACATTTGAGGAGATATGGAAGTTCACTACGTATTACACAATAGGTATGTTATAGTGCAATATAAAAAAGTTGGTAGTAACATCTTTTACAGTGTTTGGCAAGCGTATAGTGATAATTATGACATCATGTTAAAGCTCTATGCAGTGAATGTTGGTGTAGTAAAAATAGGAGCATGACTTTGCTGCTCGTCACTTCCAGGTTTCCTAGGTCAGTGTATGGAGAGTTTGTTGTTAGACCAGGAGTTCTGGCTCAGCTCTTTGGAGGAGGACGTTGCCGTTGAGGTATCCATTCAGGAGGAAACACTTCACCTTATCTACAAGGGCTTCCTCATGCAAGAAGGTAGGGGATGAAACTGAAGGTGCTCAGCCAGGAGAAGAAGAAATCTTTCAAATGCACACACTCTCTTACTCTGTGTCCTTAGGTTCATTCTTTGCTAGCTGTAGTGCCAGCCAGATGTTTGACAGCTCCACCTCTGGAGGAGATCTATACCTGGAGCAGGGCGACATAGCCCAGTTTGAGCCTCCCTTCCTGGGCTCAGGTTGGACCGTCCTCTGCCTAGCAGACGGAGCTAGGGGCACAGCTCCCAAACCTGCTCTGGAGCCGGTTATTCCTTTTCATCAGTGAGTCACCTCTACACACAGCAGTGTGTGGACTTGATATAGTGTCATACAAGTAACACTGACCACTCTCAGAGTTCTGTGATCATGCCGGAGCAGACAGGAGGTGTTCTTCTCTGATTCCATCTGTTCACAGGTGGTTTCTCAAATCCTGCGCTGAGAGTTTTTTGGTTGGTGGTGGGAAACCTGCCTGTGACTTCCCTATGCAGTTTGGTGAGTGCAGTAAAATCTGTTGAGGGAGAAAAAAATCTGAATATGGATCATAATTTATAAACTGAGACTACCATAGCACAGCTACTTTAACTGCCATTTCAACTTCCTTTGGGAATTTTATTCTGACTGGAACTTAACTTCAACTTTTTTTTTTTTTTTTTTTTTACAATTCCAAATGTTTCAGTCGCAAATTTCAGGACCTCCACTTCGACTGAGCTTTTCACTTTCACTTTCTTCCCCTCAGCCAGAGGAACCTGTCTGGCCATGATGGAGTATGACGCCGAGGGCCCGGATGAGCTGAGCGTGGCTCCAGGCGATCGCATCATCATTGTGGGACTTCTGGTGTCTTGTTTTGATTGGTTCACAGGGAGGAAGGAGGCGACAGGAGAAGTGGGTCTGGTCAAGACGAGCCTGGTGAAACCGTTGGCCGACGTTCACGAGTGGGTGACACACACACGTTAAATTACTTTATGTCAAAGTACAGTGGCAAGGAAATGGAAGTGAAACCTTTGGAATTACCTGCACTGATGTGTCAATTTGTCTTAAAGTGTGGTCAGAAGTTCATTGAAGTGTTGTTTGTCCATGTTGGAGACATCATTCAAACATTCACAGCATAGGCTGGAAAAAGTATGCAAACCCCTCGGCTAATGGACATCAACAAAAGCTAACTGGAGTCCAGTCAGTGAAACCAGACTGGTGGTCTCAGAAGACTTAAGATGTTAACTTAGACCATAAAGCAGACTGGACCCAAATGTAGAACACAGAGACTGGGTGAGACTGGGTGTCCATTGTTCTATTCTCTGTCATTATTGCAGCTCAGCAGATATTTTACTGGAAGAAGAGGAAGGGATGTTTTCCAGTCTGCAAGAGGACAAAGTCATAGAGGAAACGGCAGCCTTAATCAAGAAGAAATCTCAAAATGGTACTGGTCGTAACTATAAGCTGGGTAAGCGCCTTCCAAGCACAGCGACAGATGACTGAAGAGTCAGCCACAGTACTGGCTGTGTGAGGCAGTGCTTAGGCACAGCAACAATGCTAACATGCTAATGTTTACCATCTGAGTTTAGTGTGTTAGCATTCAAACATTTGTTAATTAGCTAAAAACACACATATACACATATGTATGTATGTACATATCTATTTACATCTATAGAGCTCTATCTGTATTTATCCGTATAGCTATCTAGATAGATAGCTATCTAGATAGATAGCTTTATTTACCAGTTGTCGAGGCTTTGGGACGTTCTCTCATTCACTTTCTTGCGCTTTTTCTTGTTCGATCTCAGATATCATCACTTACCAGGATTCGGAAAAGAAACCATCATGTAAGTATTGCTACCGCTAAATTTTTGTTGAAGTAATTCTCGTCTTTTCGTTATTTTAACATTGCTTTTTCCTTCCATTTTCCTTTCGCAGTCAGCTCTCAGAGTAAAGCTGATTCTCAGACTCAGACTGACCTGAAGAAAAATATTCAGAGGATCCTTGATCAAGGAAAAGACTCATCCCCTGTCACCACAAATGGGACTCTAGAGGACTCGGTCCTGCCCATAGAGCAGAAAGACCCGAGCCCTCCCTGTTTCACTGTTCACCCAGTTGTAGAAGGAAACAACAGCACTGAGAACTTCATTCCCCTCTTCTCTTTTTTGGAGGGACAAGACTGCAAAGAAGAGTTTGGCGTCCTGTATGGACTGAGTTCTGAACTCCTCACTTCCACTACCTTCTCCGGTCACTCTGATGAGGATCAACTGATTGCCTTTCTGGGTGTCGCCAGGGAAACAGCCAGGAAGAAGCGACTCTTTTGGTCACAGACTCGTTTGTGCTTCCTGTTGGGTAAACTCTGCGCTGGGAGGTCAAAATTCAGCCAGGCTCGGGTCTACTTTGAGGAGGCCCTCTGTGTTCCACGAGAAGGCTTCAGGGACCTCAAGCTGTTGGCCAACATCTACTCCAACTTAGCTGCCATATATCTTTTGCAGAAAAATACTGAAAGTTTCTTTGCCGTGGCAGAGCGACTTGTTGCCTTGATACTGGGAATCCCTGACTGCCTGGAAAGCCTAGAGGACAACTCTGTTCTTAAATATCTCCTCAAAAAAGCTGTTCTCTCTCACAACAAAATGGCAGAGGCCCGGGCTTGTTATCTATTGGCAAAGCACTACTGGAGCTGTGCTGAAAGGTCTCAAGCTGCCACTTATCTTGAGAGACTACTTATTCTTTGTGCCAAAGCTCAAAGAACATGGAGCTTCTCTCTCAGTCATGGATACCTGACCCTGGGAAAGCTCTACAGCGAACTCTGCCTTCCCCACCTCAGTGTCAGCTCAGCGAGGAGAGCTTCTCTGCAGCCATCTGCCAAACTGAGTGACTGTCTTAACAGCATGGTTCTAGTTCTGGTCAATGCCAACAAACTGTATGGAATCAAAGAACAGGAAACCTCCATCCTGCCTCAAGCGGCTCCATTTTTACACCAAGCCCTCTCATTTATCAAGGTCCAAGGAGGCTTAAGGAACCAATGCCATGTTTTGAGCCATCAGCTCACTGTTTGTCTCAGCCAAATTTTTTACAAGCACAAAATGGTTGGACATGCCATCCACCAAATGCATACTCTCATCAACAACAGTCCACCTTTACAGCAAGTCCCCATCTCTGTGCCGGAAAGAAACAGTGCCCTCATCTGGCTGGCATGGCTTCACATCGACAACAACCAGCCCAGCGTTGCTTTGGATATACTGGACTCAGTCCTATCTTCCATGCCAGAACACTGCACAACCCCTCAGGAAGGTCAGTGGGTTTCTATGGTTACATGTGATTGGTTACAATGGAAATTTACTAAAACTTGTCTGATTGTTAAGAGTGCTTCCATCCTTTATGTTAAACAAGGCTAAGCACGTCCTGATATGTGTTGCTATCAATATGATATGATATATGTTAAAGCTAATGTGTTTAATGTCACATAAAGGCGTGGTCCTTAACATGCGTGGTGTGGCTCTTCGATGTATGGGTGATCTCCAGAGGGCGGCAGAGAGCTACCAGGCTGCTGTTGCCATCTGCCAAGAGTATGAGGACCTGCCAAACTGGGCTGTGGCTCAGGCTAACCTAGGTAAGACTTTATAGGCTTAATGACACATGATTGTTCCAGTGGACTTCAGTTCTGTGAAATGACATGGACCTTCTTCATCCTCATGAAGGGCTGCTGTGTCTGAAGGCTGGAGCTAAAGGTCTGGCAGAGAGGCACCTGACTGAGGCTGTGCAGCTCTTCTCAGAGCTGGATGAAGAAGGTCATGAAGCCAACTTCATCACAGTGCTGCTGGAGCTGGGACAGCACTATCTGAAGCAGCAGCAGCTGCACTATGGGAAAGGATGCTACGAGTGGGCTCTGTTGCTGGCTATTAATTCCAACCTGTTAGACTGTAAGTACTGTTTGTTTGTTTTTCTCTCTCTCTCTTTAATGATCTGAAATTGACCGCTGTTCGTTGCCAGGCCAGCTCACTGCAACAAGAAACCTGTGCCATCTGTACGGGTGTCAGAGTCCAGACCAGGCACAGTGTATCATCTACAGCCAGCACCAGGTCCAGCTGCTGAGACGCACAGGAGACAAAGGACAGGAGGGTGATGCGCTGGAAGCCATCAGCCAGCTCTATCTCACTCTGGGTACAGAAAGGTGTGTGTGTGTGTGTGTGTGTAGAGCTGGATATAGCATGCACTCATGTTCTTATTTGATCCTTTCAAAAACAAGTTTTTTTTTCAATAAAACAGCAAAATACACGCAATAACGCAGCTGTTTTGAAAATGAAATCAGCTCAGCTGTTAGTTTCAAGGAGTTTGGATCTGACTTTGTGAATGTTTCCAGGGCGTACCGGGCAGCTCTCGACTACACTAAGAGTAGTCTGGGTATTTTCATCGATCTGGGCTGCAGGGAGAAGGAGGCTTACGGCTGGCTACAGGCTGGGAAGATCTACCACCTGCTGGGCCAGACTGAACTGGTAGACCTTTATGTTCAGGTCTGAGTACTGCTGTGTAAAACACCACAGCTTTTATTTCGGTGTCTCTATCTATCAGTTGCTACATGAAACTTTTGAAACCTGGCAAAGCAGATTCTGCTCTTTATTACCAGCATCCTGTTTCCAGATGTAGAAGTAAAATAGCTCATCTCAATTGCACACAGAGATATTTTCCTTTTTTAGTCAGGTTAAATTTCAACTCATTTCGAATTAGTTTAAGTTTTCTCTTTAGCTTATTTTTCATTAAACAACTGGAAAACTAAATCTTTAGCAAGCCAACTTTTTCTTTCAGGATGTGGTGTTGTCTTCTAACACCTTGCTTTTTAGAATAAAGTGTGCATAGACTCTGCCCAAGGACCATATGTCTGTACCGTTGCTGTTGTTCAAACCTAAAAGGCGGTTCCACAGTCTGCTCAACGTACTTCACAAGGTTCCCACCCCATGTCTTCTATCGCTGCTGTGGTTGGAGCAAATTTATTTACTCCCAGAATACACCATCCATCCATTATCCATATCGCTTATCCTCTTCAGGGTCATGGGTAGGGGGGCTGGAGGCAGTCCCAGTTGACTTTGGGCAAGAGGTGGGGTACACCCTGAACAGGTCTCCAGTCTATCATAGGGCTGACATATAGAGACAAACAACCATTGACGCTCACATTCACACCCTATGGACAATTTAGAGTTGCCAATTAACCTGGTCTGCATGTCTTTGGACTGCGGGGGCATATACCATAGGTTGCTGTGTTGGCTTCTTCTTTGTGCTGCCTTTGACAGGTTAAAAACTAAAGATCCCACAGAAACGTTTTCGAATGAAAGCCTGTATTGTTGTTGATCTCGTTGTCAGGCAGCTCAGGATGTCGCTCTGGGCACAGGAGACACCAGGTTCATCCTGAAGCTTCTGGAAGCCGCAGGAGACATTTTCTTCAACAGCTGCCAGGACAGAGACAAGGCCATCACCTTCTACAGGGTAGAGTCTGAATAAAACAGCTGCTCAATATGAACGTTTTAAACGATTTCTTAGACCTGCTTGGTCGTCATCACCCACCAAGACCCTCAAAATCTATGTGTATAATCCTCCATGTAGGACCGTGCTCTGCCGATCGCAGTGAAGAGTGGCAGTGTTCATACCAGGCTGAGGCTGTGTAACAAGCTGACTGAAGTGATGCTTAGTCTCAAGCTGTATGGGGAAGCTGTTGAGTTTGCTCAGACTGCGCTGGATATAAGTATCACCCAAGGTACGAACAAAGAACAAAAAGGCCCCTTTGGTTCAGGTACGACATTTATGATTGGATTTGTGTCACCTGTGAAATATTGTATGCAATTGCAATATTGTAGAATTGATCACAATGCTACCCATGCTACAGTTATTCTACCCATGCATAGAAAGACCTAAGTAATTAAAGCTATGATCAGCTGAGCTTTTGTGTTGCCATCGCTAACTGCATGTTGGAGGGACCATCATAAGTCGTTTGATGGTCCTAGATCAGGGCTAGGGTTTGACAGCTTCCTGAATGCATTGACATTTCAGTAACTCAGCAGCCCATAAAAATATATAACTGGAAGAATGTTTGAAACACAAACCCATACAATGGCAGCATGTAAAGATTAAAATGTGTAGGACCTAAAATTGAACCTTGGGGAGTACCACAATTCATTTTACAGCTTTAGAAAATAGGACATTTGGCTTGATGGGGTCCAGTATAGGTCACGGGGTGACTACAACCGTTCTAAATCTTCATCTGGGAGCCATTTATATCAGAATGAAATGTGTTTGTCTTCTGGCCCAATAGTTGTTGGTATTAGTTGCTCTGAACCAAAGTAGGACACAGGTGAACTAGCACATCAACTCAGCAACTTGCAGAGTTTCTCCTGACAGTCTGAAGTCATGTGTATGTGCACTACCTCTGTGTTTGGTTTTACATACAGGTGAGCGTCTCAATGAGCGAGTGGCCTACCACCGCCTGGCCTCTCTGTACCACTGTCTCGAGCAGTATGAACTCGCCGAACACCACTACCTGAAGTCCCTGACCCTCTGTCCAACACCTCTCCAGTTTGATGAGGAGACACTGTACTATGTCAGGGTCTACCAGACACTAGGGGACATCATATTCTATGACCTAAAGGTAAGGGATTACAGATAGATAGGGTTTGACTTTGACATGCTTCGAATCAATGAAACCAACAATTATGTGTAATAAAACTAATATCTGCACATTTTATTGTTACCTCCGCAGGACCCATTTGACGCTGCAGGCTACTACCACTTGGCTCTGGCTGCAGCCATGGATCTGGGCAACAAGAGGTCTCAGCTGCAGCTGTGCACGCGCCTCGCCACCATCTACCACAACTTCCTCATCGACCGGGATCTGTCTCTGTTCTTTTACCAGAAGGCAAGAGGATTCGCTGCCGAGCTGAACGTGAGAAGGATTAATATCTCACCGGATCAGCATTACAGCACCACTGGAAAATACTCTTTCATTAGAAAAACAAACTTTTTGGTAGACGCGTGAAGATGGGAAACTTCAGCAGATAAATGAATGTGTTATTTTTTTGTATTTGTTTCGAAAAATCCGATTCAATGAGAGTCGTCAACTGATCGAGACGATGAAGATGAGGTTGCCCCAGATGACTGTTTTAATTGTCGGCTGCGTCGTGCTGTGTGTCACAATCAATAAATACATAAATAAATGTCATAACCAAGCAGAAAAGAAGTGACACCTTTACGTAATCATCTTTTTTTTTTTTTAATTTCATGAAAACCAAAACACATAGGACATGTCAGGAAAGCAACGTCCACTTTTAATCAAGTTACTGCTATTCCAGCAGTGACTCTGTTTAGTATTTCCTGTTTTATTTTGAAGTTACGTTCCTGGTGTGGCTCCTGGTCTTCTTTCCCCTGTGTTCTTATGGATTTTCCTCCTTTTTTCCTGTTTTTGTTCACATTTACATTTTTAGTTTCCTTTGAGTCTCTCTTTCTGAGTGTTTTTTTTCCCTATGTGGATGTGTTGGTTTGTTTCTGGGTTTTGTAATCTTCCGTCTCTGCATCCCTTCTTCCATCTCTTAACGTGTTCATTCAGCTCACGAGCCGTTATGTGCCAAATATTCCGCAGAGGTACAGGAAAAGAAAGAATAGTCGGATAAATATTACCACGTGCTGTCTGTGTCCCTCTGTTACCCTCAGAAACAGAGCGTTTTCCTGCTGAACAAGGAGCCCCTGTGTCTCCTCAAGTGACGGACTGTTTTCAAATAAACACACCCACGGCTGGGTGAGAAACATGTCTCGGTCTCTTGTCTGTCCAAACAAACCTGGACCGTCGTCGATCCGTGGACTTGAGCGGTCCCCCTCTGTGACCGTCAGCCTCTCAGAGGAAAGTGAGGATTAAAAACAGCTTCACATCTGTAGCGTGTGTGTGTTTGTGTGTGTGTGTATATGTGAGAAACAACATTTTTTCAAAGTGAGGTCATTTTTGCACCACTATGTATCCAAACCATTTTGAAGTGAGGATCTGTAACTTTTCGAAAGAAGAAATAAAACAATAATCCTCTTCAAAATGAAACCGAACAGTGTCCAGACCCTGCAACAGTGTCCAGACCCTGGAAGACCCCACTGCTGAAAAGAAACACCCAGACGAGATGTCTAAGAGATGGATGAGAAAAAAAAACCAAATCAGAACTATTTGGTGAGTCACATCCGGTCTATGTTCACAGAAGAAGAAATGAAGCTTCCCCACTGTGAAACATGGAGGACACTCGGATAGAGATGTATCACCCACCAACTCTGCAGACCACCAAAAGTGAGAATCTTCTGAGGAAAAGCAACAACATCTCTGGAATGAGGCAGCGGGGTCCGCTCATCTCAAATTGGCCTTACAAGGGGACAGTGGTGAAAGTTTGTCCTCAAACCCCCCCACCCCAGCCTGCAGGAAAGAATGAATGACTTCATGTTTTGGAAAGAAAGACAAAAAAAAAAAAAAGTGTCGCTTGCAGCCTGAACCCACCACAGACCCTGCACAGGCCTGGTTTTTTGATTGGGTTACACTTCATCTATTAAACTGCTCAATGTTTTGCCTAAATGTCTGAAACACTGTCCCTGTCCAAAGGTGAAGAAGACGTTTCACCTCTCAGTTCTAACCGACTGCTGAGGAATCCTCACGAGGAGCTAAAACTTGGACTTGGATTTGGATGTGCGGTGAAACGTCTCCAAAAGCCTCAAGTCCAGTTCTCTTTGTCTAGTCTACCTTTTGGAAGCAACCGTGATCCTGGAGGACCTGAAGAATCTTCACAGACATTTTCTGAATTGACAATGATGGTAAATCAAATGCATAGAAAATCTAACTGAATAAAAATATATATGTATATGTACACACACAAATATTTAAGGTGGTTGGTGCAGCTGAGGTGAGGTAAAGTCCAACTCTGAGGTCAGACACGGAAACAATGATGTTGCCATCCTCTGAGCCTGAGCTCCATCGCCACGCCTCCAGGAGGGCACTGCTCCCCACATCTCCTCCCTCTCTGTCCGGCCTGTCCTCATTCTTAGATGCGCTCAGCCCTGCCAGTGGAGTGGGATGTTCACTCTCCACAAAGAGATGAGCAGTGCGGAGCTCGGGAACATGATCTCCGCGTAAAATTCTCTCTACCTCTCTTTAGTTTTTTTTTTCATCCCCAATTCCTCCTTTTTAAAAAAAAAAAAAAATGCAGATCTTCCTGTACACAGCTGTGTTCTTTTATCTCAAGGAGTCTGTCAGCGCTGAGCCCAGAGAAACATGCCCAACACGGTGCGATGTGAGTACCTGTCCGAGCCCCAGCTGCCCCAGCGGTTACGTTCCGGACCGCTGCAACTGCTGCCTGGTTTGCGCTCAGGGGGAAGGAGAGCCGTGCGGCCGCAAGGAAGACCTGCCGTGCGGGGACGGGCTGGAGTGCAAACACCCGGCGGGCAAGCGGCTCTCTAAGGGATTCTGTCGGTGCAAGTTGAACCACGAAGTTTGCGGCAGCGACGGGAAGACCTACGCTAACGTGTGCCACCTGAAGGCCACCAGCAGGAAAGCCCTGCAACAGGGACTGTCTGGAATCACCCAGATCCAGAAAGGAGCGTGTGAGACCAGCATAGGTATGATTTACGCATTGGTGGCTTCATTTGGTAAAACTCTCTCTTCTTCTTTTACTTTATTCTGACACTGAAAGGTCAAATGATTGGCACCATAGAAGACACGCATCATCTTCCCCAAAATAGATAGAGTATGAGTTAATGTTAATAGATAATAAATTATTCAATTCAATTCAATTTTATTTATATAGCTCCTTCCACAATCAAATTGTCTCAAAGCGCTTCACAGAGACCCAGA
>JBBMJY010000016.1:13099800-13110576 GCA_037833715.1 Toxotes lorentzi
CCCCACGTGACCTGGCAGAACTGCGTGTAGCACTTGTGGAAGAGTGGAACGCATTGCCTCAGAACAACATCATGAGGAGCATGAGATGTCGCTGTCAAGCTGTCATTGCGGCAAATGGTGGAAACACCCGCTACTGACATTGTCAATTTTTGTTATTTGGATTTTGTTTGGATTAGCAGGTCAGTTTGCATGACATGCTCTATGGTTACAAAGACCTACATGTGTGCCAAAAACACAGGTGTGGCATGATATATATTACTGCAGAGGGATGGATCAGTTGGTGCAATAGGAAGTCACTAACTGGCATGGGATGTGCACGACCCAGGACAAGAAGGTTCTGCAGCGAGGGAATAAAACCACATAATGCTAATTTATTTGAATCTTGAGTCTTGTTGTATGAGAAAGGAAATACATTCAATGTGTGTGTTAATCCTCTGGACGTAAACACATTCCTTTTTCCAGTAACACTGTAACAGACTAATCTCCGGATGATCCTTTCATCAACGTCAGCAGACTAAACATTCGTGTCAACAGTTTGTGTCATACGTCTAAAGGCAGGGTGATGTTCCTCAGTTAGAATCCAAACCTCTCCTGGGGTGACACCAAATACGTCCAGCTCAGGTGTAAGGCTCATTCACAGCTCACACCACCTCACGGATTATTGGGGGATTTTCGTGCCGCTCTTGCATAAATTCCCAGCTGATGTTGAGGCCGTCTGTGATCCTGAACCTTGGCTGGACCCTCTGTTGGAATTAAGGATTTGAACATTCCTGAGCTGTGTGTTTCTCCTAAGAAACTGTACGCATGACGCAAGGACCGTGTCCAGTGTTTGGTCCGGTTTAGGCCACAAAAACGAAGTTCAGCAAAGATCATGATCTGGTTTGAGCTATTTTTGCAGATATAGTCATTATCAGTGTTTTGCAGCCCTGCAGAAATGCTCATTACAAACCACGATAAAACTCAAAATCTGGTATCACTTTTTTTGGGTTTGTTTCATTAATGCTTTTCATACACATTTCCACATTCTACAGTGGTGTCAAATATACTGTATAAGTCACTAGAACTGTTCTTAGACTATTATGGTTGTTACTTTACATTAAATGGAAATATTCCTTATCTTTTCATAAACATTTTCCCCAAATTTGATTTGGCAACACTGGAAACTTGGGGATTTTCTCTGCAAATGAAATACATTTCTATTTGTTTGAGCAATGCAGCGTGTGTGCCAAGATGAAGACACTGGTGGGTGGGTCATTCTGAGTCAAATCATCAGCATCTGCTTTAAAAAAAAAACGAAATATCAGTGGGTCTCAGAGTGACCGAAGGCCGACATCCCTGCACAGGGAGAACTGGACTGTGACCAAAACAGGGAGGAGTGAAAGAAAGAGAAACGCTCCACCTTAAAGAAAAATCCCAAACAGAGCGGTTCAGCTTATTCCTTCGCTCTCTCCGTCACACCACCTGTCTGCTGAGCATATGTTTCCACTCAGCTCTGTTCTTCTCCTCCCTTTCCCTTCACCTCCTCATTCTCATGCTTCTGGCATGGATTATTTTGGGTGTGGGGTACTCTCATTTAGCAGAGATTCATTGGCTGTACAAAAAAAAAGCTGTGAAAGTGGCTGAATTAGCACAAATGCTTATTGCTGGACTAACAACAATACAGTGTTCGTACTTTTTATACAGAATGGCGATGTAGAATAAAGGTCTGTAGGAGGCTATTGTGTTTCTCTGTGTGAATAAGGTTCCTCAAATACCCTACACTCTGCTACAGCGTATATCTTACCCTGGGTTTCTTTTTAATCTGTTCATTCCTCAGACAAATCTACCTGTATTGTTTCTGGGCCACAGCGCAGACCTGAGGCCGGGGGAGTTTGTGGTTGCGATCGGCAGCCCCTTTGCCCTCCAGAACACTGTCACCACCGGCATCGTCAGCACCGCCCAGAGAGATGGCAAGGAGCTGGGCCTCAGGGACTCTGACATGGACTACATCCAGACAGATGCTATTATCAATGTGAGACTATAACAAGGCTCTGAGACAAACTTATTGTTAGGCAGTGCAAAAATGTGAAGTTATAAGGTGTTTGCACATTTTGTACATTTCTTTTTTTTTCTTCTTCACAGTACGGGAACTCAGGAGGACCTCTTGTTAATTTGGTAAGCTTTTGGTTTCCTACCTAGAGGCCTTCATGACTGCCGTAAAATAGCTTTCTTTTCTTGGCTCTTGTTAAACTTACAGGATAGACTACACCGACTGTGTTTTCACAAGCCCTGGCTTTGCACCGGCAAGAGCATAGCACCCTTGAACTCTTGATCTTGATGACAGCAACCCAAGACATTTTTTTCTACTTGTATACTCACTTTAATTTCCTTGAAGGAAAATTACCAACCTAACAACCTCAAAATAGTCATTTTTGATGTGTCCTTTCTGTGTCTCTGTCGGCAAGGACGGTGAGGTAATCGGCATCAACACCCTGAAGGTTGCAGCAGGAATCTCATTTGCCATTCCCTCCGACAGGATCACCCGCTTCCTCAACGATTCCCTCGACAAGCATAACAAAGGTGAGCCCGACAGTAATGTCAGCCAGGTCAGGGTTAAAAACACCTATGAGCATCCTAATGAATACACAGCAACTAACTGGAGTCTCTTTCAGATGTGAGGTCAGTGAAGAAGCGGTTCATCGGAATAAGGATGTTGACGATCACGCCAACGTAAGTATGAACTGATTATAATTATGTGTAGTGTCCTTTTGGATGTCTCTTGGTGTGTCCCACAAGGATCTGTTTTGGATTCCCTTCTATTAACGTTGTACTGTAAAGAATTATTATTATTATTATTATTATATTCCTTCGTCTCAGCATACCTCAAACTTGCTTGTAACAATTTCTAAAATTATTTAAAGTTTGAATGCTGATAAAAGTAGTGTATTAAAAATGTGAGACTCAGTGAGACTTTCTTGGACTTTCTTTGAGAGAGAATGTATGCATATGTGTTCCAGGTTAACTGAAGAGCTAAAACAGCAAAACCCAGATTTTCCTGATGTTACCAGTGGGATTTATGTCCATGAGGTCGTTCCTCACTCACCTGCACAGAAGTAGGTTTAATTTATTCATTCATTCCTCAGTATACAGTTTCTTATTTATATATAATTAGAGTATAATGAATTTATGACCAATAACAGTAGTTCTTTCTTCCTCTCTCTGTCTCTAGAGGTGGAATCAAAGACGGTGACATTATTGTGAAACTCAACGGCAGACCTCTGAAGACAACAACTGACCTGCAGGGGGCGTTGCAGGAGGAGACAGCCCTGCTTCTGGAAGTCAGGAGGGACAACGATGACCTGCTCTTTAACATCGAACCTGACGTCATCATGCAGTAGACGCTGCAACCACAGCGCTCCTACAGAGGTAGACCAACATCTAAGGCCCTTATTTTTGAAGAACATGTTGAACGGTCGAAGTTCTGCATCGGGGGAAGTAATATTTATGTCAAGCACACACATCTTCTGATACTTTGTAACTGGCTGTTAACTTGACAGTACCAAAATAAAAGGAGGACAATATCAGTAAGGACGACGTTGTACAATACAGTTTTGGCACTAAGGATTTACAGCTGAACCGCCGCTTCACTTTGTAGTCATAATGGAAATAGTGTTTTAGTTTTGTTGATATTGGTTTCCAATCAAGTCAATCAGTATAGTCCACTGCTGAAATGATCGACAGTCTTCTGTCCATCTGCCAGATGGCTTCATTCCAAAACTGTTGAAACCAGGTTGTCCTCTGCCCGACAACACCACAAAATGATTTGTACATGTTTTGCCAATGGTCTAACAGGTTGACTTTAACAATTAAAAAACTTTAACACATTTCTGATGTCTGAATGAGCTTTGAACATGTTTAGATGATGCTGTTGTCATAGCACAGGCAGCACTGGAGAGATAATCTGTTGTCATGTCCAGGGAAATTAATTAGCACCAAAACTTTGGGCTGTCCCAGCTTTTGCTGAGGTTGAGAACCAAAAAGAAAGCATTTGGGCCGACCTGTGAGAATGAGTTGTCCCCTCAGTTGCGCTGTGAGTGATCACATCTGGAGAGAAGGTGGAGGTTAACCTTTTAGCCTTTTGCAGGGGTGTGTGACGTCTTCCTTGATGCATGAAATGGGACACAGGCTCTAAACCAAGTGCAGACCCTGACCTGGCCACATTCCAGACTCTGCAGTTGAATTTTGGGATGTTAGACGTTATAATATGAAACACTTGATATTTTTGTGTTTGTCTTTTACATCTGCTGTCATGGCTGGTCATGCTACAGTAAGTTGTAGCTGATTTGCTGACATCCACTGACTCCTGAACAAAGTGAACAAGATACAATACTTGAGATGGGGGCATTATAAGACATCATTGCAAAACAACATCATGATCTAAGTAAATGTAGAGCATGATACAGTGGGCTTCCTTAGCAAGCTCTCTAGCAGCCTGGTGACTCTAGCAGTAACCAGTACTGTAAATTGCTTCATGTCTGTGCTCTGCTTGAATTTCTGTTAACTGACCAGACTGATACTTTTTGTTAGCAAGCTAACACTAGTATTTGCATTACATCGCATACATTTAAGCGGTTTTAAGAATTCTTTTGGCCACTTTGGCGTAGCACAACAAGCTTAAACGTGTACTTAAACATATTTACACATCAGTATTAGGACATGGAGCAACATTAGCATTCATTTGGAGTCATATTTATGCCCATGATTCGCTCTGTTTTGGTCTCCACAAATCCCTGAGAAAAATATCTGACCCTTAAGCTGCTAAGAGCTCCACAATATTTGCCAGCTAGTCTTTAACCTTGTCTGTCTGTGGTCAAGAACAAGATAGCTCCTGATGACTACAATAATGAGTGTGAACCAAAACGGCCATGAAACCAAAACAACGCTGAAAGATGCCCCACAGAGCTGAGGGGAACTGCAGAGTTGATGATAATTCTCTGTGGAGCTGTCACTGGTAGTGACCCATTTCATGTTAAACATAGTCATGTGATGCATTTTACTATACAAATATTGATTAGTGCAACTTTTGCTACAACATTGCTTGGCTCAATAGGCTGCTGGCTAGATTGCATGCTACTGAAACTTACAAAAACTCTTTATGCTCAAGCTAAATAAATCTTGGACCCATCTATGTACTGGACACAGTGATGAAATTTCCCTTACTGTTAGAGCTTTCCTTTAACCAACATTAGTGAATGGCTAATTTTCCAGTGGACCCTCCACGGTGCTGCCACATGGCTACCGAGCCTCTACAATAAACAAAATATGGGAAACAGCAGAATGAATTCTGAATGGGTTGATATAAAAAGAATTATGAATATGGCATTATTTTGAATGTTGTTTTCAAATTTTACATTTTTGTTAAATTGTTAAAAGATGTTGCAATTATTTGTGTTCAATTTAATTGTAAGAAAAAAAGTTCCTCTTCTGACGAGTTTAAGTTTGAGAAAGTGTTTATGTCAAAGCCCATGTCGCCACATTGTCATTGTACCTCTGGTTAATGGTTGCTATGATGTATGTTGTCCTTGTATTACCAAATGTGAGCTATGTTTGTGTTGATTTAGTTTAAATGATGTACTCTGTTGGAATGAAGAGCACAAAATGTGAGTGTTTCTGCTTTGGCTCGTTTTAGTTTGAAAAGACTCGACAAAACCAAATGTTTACATGCAGGGTGCCGACAAAGCAATACTCGACATCAGCCTTTGGAAGTAACTTTTTTCACCAAATAAAGTTTTCACAAATTTCTAAGTTTGCTTTATTAATTTATAGGTTTGTTTCATCTGTACTGTTGTTGTTGTGGAAATCCAAATTCTTCATTTATTTCATCCACATTTCTTCACCCTAAAATCTAGGTCATATGCAATGACTCATGGAATGATGGAATGTTTTTGTGGGAAACATTTAGGAGCTTGCTCAGCGCGGTCACACAGTGTCTGACTGTGTGGGAAGACGACTGAACTCTCTCTCGTATCCAGTCATAAACATTCCTGAGTGGAAACAAGTCTCCCATGTTGAAATGCAGTGAAAAAAAACACAAAGGAAACTCTTTTGCGGTTTAAAGTCCCTGCAGACAGACGTTCGTTTTCAGCCATAACCATTCTTTCCTTCCCTGCTCTTGACAGGTAATGAGTTTATTTTTAACACTGCGGTCTCGCAACAAGGCTGTGGTCAGGATCTCAGGGAAAATGCAGCACACCATTATATAATTATTATTCAGGTTTTTATCCTTTAGCATGCAAGACCAAGCTGCTTTACAGCCAACAAAGGCCCCAAGGACCTATCCCACAACCGACTCGTAAAAAAGGAAGGAGCAGGAATGATGTCCACCACCATTCTACAGGGCACGGAGGAGCCACCCAGTCCACCAATGAAGAGACAAACTCCTCAACCACAGAAAGCAACAAAGGTAAAAAAAAAAAGAAAATTGTGCGTTTACTGTCCATGATAACTTGCTGAACAAATGCCCCCAGTTTCAGAGCTTCATCACTAAGAAGAAAACTGCATGGATTAAAGGAAATAAGAAATGCTGGTGGTGTGCCAGCTTGCTCAGGTTGATCAAGAGTAGGCCACTCAGTGGAGGCCCATGTCTTGCCACGCTCAGTCCCTGGGACTGGCTGGGTCTTGTTGAAAGTGGAACAAGTCCGCCTGCATCCTGGCAATAGGACTTCAGATACATTTGCAGATCCTGACGATAGGCCTGAACGCACCTCCTGTCCGCCTCTGCCAGCAAACCAGGACTACAAGGAACACAGACTCGAGTGTTTGAGTGTTTTCAGAATGAAGACCACCTCTAGATCCATCAGCAAGCCTGTAACAGCCACCTGAGAGGGACAAGCCTGTTTGTACCAGTGCATTACTGTACCTTCAGACAGACCTGTCTGTCTGGAACTGAATTCACCACAGCCATAACCAACTCTACTGTGTGTTACAGTAAAGCTCACTGCTTTTACCAACTACATTTAACCTACTTCAATACACAATAACACATAACACACCCCTATAGTATCGGCCCTTTTTGACTATAGAATTCAGTCTTCTGCATCCAACCTTTTATGTTCTCATGGGAGACTGTTGTCCTGCAGAGATAAAGTTGTATCCATAATCTCTACAATAATCTGAGCATGTTATTTGTGGGTTTTAGAGTTTGCCAAGGCTTTCTCAAGTGCTACTAGCTGTGCATTTTCTGGACAGAGTGGTGAGGTCTAGATAGCATTTCTTTCATCTTTCTTTGCAGATGATGTCGTTCTGTTGGCTTCATCACATTGTTACAGTAAATGACACCATTTGATGTACCGTTCCATATTATAGCTTCAAGCTAAATTACATCTGTAGTCCTTCAGTAGCATCTGTAGTCCCCTTGCAAGTGTGAAGTGCTTGGGATGAGGGTCAGCTCATCTGAGACCATGGTAATATCCCTGAATAGTGACCAAAAGGAATGAATTCAAGGGTACAAGCAAGTAAAATAAGACACAGAGCACAGAGTAGAACCACTGCTGCTCAACTGACATGAACCAGTATAGGTTATCCAGGAGGTGCCTCCTGGATGCATCTCTGTAGTATGGGATGAGAGGTAGAACATGCTGAAGAGATTTTATCTCATCAGGCCCAGGATCACCTCAGGATACCCAGGAATACCTGGAGGAATTGGCTGAGGAGGCTGGCATTTGGTCTAACTTGCTTAGCTTGTTGTGGAAAGTCAATGGATGAACAACGAACATCTAAAAATCTATTTCTGTGGTCTTGCTAGCACTCAAAAGCATCCCGGTTTCCATGACCGAACATCCTTCAATTAGAGACCACATCAATTTTTTGGGTCCAAAACCAGAGTTTCAAACAGTGACGAGAACCCCAAAATGGGGAAAGCAGACATGGTTTTGCTGAGTTGGTTTTGCTGTGGTAGGTTCAAACAGGCATCATGCGGGGATACGGTGGCTATAAATGTAACATGCTAGTGAAATTATTGAGTCCTGGCCTGTGAGACCATGATAACAGGCTTTCACTTTGGCTGCCAGTTGCTCACTTGGTTTTATGTGAGTCTGTTTTCAGGTCTCCATTTTTAAAACAGCAGGGTTTGCATTAAGGATATTATATATCTCATGAGGGTAGAATCACTGTTATTGTACAGTAGTGGTGGAGAACTGTCTTGGATTTCTCTTTGTAGCAATCCACCTGCTGCTGATTTGCCTATTTTGCTAATGCTTTAATTCCTCTATTTTGCTGGTTGGTGCTGGCCTTTGAGGGGAGCTGCTCACTTTTACTGATGTCTTCTCACATAATAATAGTAGTAATTATAATACTTTGGTCAAAGTGTATACTGATGAGTTACTTACTATCTAGCTTGGGCTGATTTGACACCAAATAGCTCAATCAGAGGTTGCACAACTGCCCAGTTCAGGCCACGAACCATGACCAAGTCTTTTTGAATATCAAACAGAAAAGGTCTTCACTTATCTGGACAGATGTCTTTGGGACCACATTTAGTTTTGTTGGTCATCAGTCATTGCGTGTTGATCTCTTCTTCTACTTCTTAAAGTTGCAACTAAACTGGAAAAAGTTGCAGCATTCTTATAAATCTGAAGCTATATATATATATATATATATATAGCCCAAATTATCACAAACTGCTAAAAACCATTTTTCCTTCCTCATCGAATATATAATAGTTCCATTTGTCTCTCCAAGAAACACCCCTTTTCATCAAACTGACAAATAATGTATTGTGATGCCCTGCTGTAGGAGAACGCTGTGACTTATTACAACAAAGGACTTCGTGTTTCACAATGCAGAGTGATTTCTTTTTTTTTTTTCCTGCATTCATCATGTCATGGTTTCTGAGTTATTGGAGAGCTGACAGAAAAATAGACCTAGTTTTAAACCCCCCAAAATCACCTCTAAAGGTTTGATGCAAAAAAAACAAAAAAACCCCGTCCTTCATCATCCTTTCTCTTTTCCTTCCTTATCTTCATCTGTCCCCATCTGTTCCCTCTTATTCCAAGCAACATCTTAATTTTGTCGACTGTCACAGGCCGAACTGTAATTTAACGTTGTGGGTTTTGGGCGGCGGATTTATGGCAGATACCATAAATGATGAAGCTGAATGACTGGCAGCTGCTCCCAGAAAAACCACACTTATGATTAAAGGAGGAGAAGAAATCAGTCCTTTACAGTGACATTTTTTATTTATTTATTTATATGTTTAATTTTTTTTTTATGAAAATTGATCAAAATTATTTGGTGATGATCTCTTCTTCTAAGACTAAACTTAAATACAAAGAATAATAACAATAGGACTAATGATAATAAAATTACTGCCTCATGATTCATTAGCATAGTTGCAGGGAGGCAACTGCTCTAATTCCATACTGCATTAAAAAATGTGTATTACAGAGTGGTTTGTATTATGGCTTGTTGGTATTCTGGTGGAAAATGCATCTTTGATGAAAAAAGATGTTCCAGAACCACGTCCGCTGTCTGGTGTGGCGTGACTTCGAAGCCAGTCTAGTGATTTAATCAACAACAGCCCACTAAACACTTGGAATAAATATGCAGCAATGATGATATAACACATAAAAGGTAACAAATTAATTTAATGTAATACTCTCCAACAAGGAGACGCATTTAAATGATCTCCATCACGCCGTTAAACCCTGCAGATTGGAGAAGTGATTTGACTCATGGCTGTGTTTATCTTGATGAAATCACATGTAAGTGGCACCAGACTGCGATGGAATAACCACACACCACAGCTCAGCCTTTCTGTCTGTTCACATGGGAGATTACAGCGGTTTACCACCTAAATATATATATATATATATAGATTCAGTCTTTTCTTATATATTACACATATATGCAAACACTCTTTACACCAATCCACTGTGCAGCACTGTCTGTACACGGAGGAGGCCATCAGAAGGAAACCTTACCTGTGGCCTCATCACAAACGTCATCATCTGGATAAGTCATTCAGGAGATGAGCGCTGCAGACAGAAGTTCTGAAGTTCTTTGGAGAAAAACAAGGATCTGAACACCTTTGCCAGCTGTTAAACTTTGGGTGGGTGGGTGGGTGGGTGGGTAGTCTGCTTTGGGGGGGTGTGGCAGACAGTGATACAGGAAACATTGTGGATGAAGTGAAAAGAGGCTGGGGTGGGGGCAGCCTACTTTTCTTTTTTTTTTTTTTACACAATTACTCTTATTTTAAGTTCATGAAGTAGATTATAGTGCATTAACATTAAAGAAATGGTCATTATTATTATTAAGTCTTGAGCTGTAGGGGTGGTATTTACTTTTTAGCACTTAAAAAAAAAAAAAAAAAATCGGCAAATGTAATTTTCCCAGCAGCGCCTCAACTGTACTCAAGCACTTCCTTTCCAGACCAAATAAACTTGCTGTGACCCTGAAGAAACAACAGAACTGGGTCATGACGTGTTTCTGCAGTCTCCATAAACACTCAGAGATCTCATCCGTCACTGGATGAGATCTCTTTGCGAATTCTGTGCTCTTCCTCTACAGTGAAAACAGAATGGCAGCCAGTGGTATCAGCCAAATATTACAGATATAAAACATCTAGGACCACTTTTGCTGCAAAACTCGCTGAAGTGCAGACTCACACACTAATACACTCATTTCTCAGGCAGTTGGGGTTTTTTTTTTTTTTTGGGGGGGGGGGGGGGGGGGGGGGGAAACCTTCCAACGCAACGTTCTTACACGTTTTTTTTTGTTTTTTTTTTTGTTTTTTCCCTG
>JBBMJY010000016.1:13131811-13150084 GCA_037833715.1 Toxotes lorentzi
TGGAGGGGGGGGTGGGGGGGAGGGGGGGGAGTTGGGGGGGAGAAGAGCCCCCCCCCCCCCCCCCTCCCCCTAGCACCCACCCACACACACACACACACACGCACACACACACAAAAAGCAGCCCTAATTTTCTGCCCGGCGGGGGAGTGGGCGAAGCGGGGAGAGGGGAACAAAGACGCCCGGGGGAGGAGCAGAGACTCCGGCTTTACTATATGCACCTGCGGCCTGAAAAGCCGCGGACAATGCGCCTCCGAAACGGCCAATTACGAGCGGGCCATCCACCCGCTTTCTCTGTGGAGAGACGTGGGGGGGGTGCGGGGTAGGAGGGGGGAGTGAAAAGGAGGAGAGAGGAGGCGGGGGGAGAGAGAGAGAGAGAGAGAAGAGAGAACAGGGAAAGTGAATTTTAAAAGAGAGTAAAGATAAGAAAGTAAATAATCGGCCTTTAAATCATTCCGGGCACCATAGAGCATCCCCCGCCCCCAACCACCACCCCCCATTCACCCCCAGCCATCACCATCTTCCCACTCTCTCTGCTCATGTTCTACCGCTAATGTCCGGGGGGGTGGGGCGGGTCGATCCGGAGCGGCCCCGGGGAAGAGCTGACGGCTCCGCCTGTGAGGTACGCGGTGAAAGTGGGCTCCGGTTGCTTGCTGGTTCTCCTCTAATGATCCGGATGGGTGGTGGTCATGGTTTGAAGCCATGATGATGAGAAACAAAAACACTTTCCCAAATTCCCATGTTCACCTCGAGAGGAAGGGACGTTCAAAGGCCAGTGGTTCAGCCTGGGCCTTCTGACCCATAATATCATTAACAGGTCCTGTAAGTGGAATCCAACAGGACCATGCTCGCTCATGCATCCTCCTCCCTCTTGATTAACACCCTGATCCTGAGTTTTAGATTTCTGGGATTTATTATTTATTTATTTTTCCTCTTCTGTTCCAGGTTTGTCCCTGATTTTAATTCATTCCCGAGGGATGTGACAAGCTGTCAGCAGAAGACACCGAGTCTAAGTGCACTCACAACTGAATTTAATGTGAAAAAAGTCCTGCACATTTGGTGCTTGCTGTGATCATTTAAGCATTTGTGGCAAGTGTTTAAAGGTTTTTAACTGACTTTCACTCAACTAACAAACACGAACCTGTGCGATAGAATTGGAAGTTCCAGAAAAACCTTGTGAGTGGACAGAGCTGAAACTGTACCTAATAAAGCGGTTACTGAATGTATATCTCATATATAGATATATATGTATGTATATATGTGATGCTCTGAAACTAAAAGCAGACATTGAGACATTTAACGTGACATTAATGAAAAAAGGATTTGTACTTTATTAATATTGTCATGAATGCCATAACAAAGATTTTTTTTTATAATCAAAAAAAAAAAAAAAGTCAAGACTCTTAGTATAAGAGCCTAAAATGTATACATTATTTACATGAATGCTACATACAGTAACTCTAGTACATGGCAGCATTTACATACAAAGACAATTCATTCTAAAGTCAGTATAAAAGTTAAGTTTTCAAATACTCGGGTATCAATGTAAACATTCATACATTACTTTAATAGAACTGCTCTCCCTTTTTCAAAAAGTAACTCAGGCATCTGTTTCCAGTGCATTTTTTTTTTTTTTTGTTAGTAATGCTTAAAACTGTAGAAGTGTCCGGATAAAAACATCACATTCAATACTGAGTTTCTTGTAGGTTGGAAATAAAAAATAAAAAAGTTTCCTTTAGGTCCATAGCAGCACTAAGAAGACAGCAGGCTAGACAGAAGAACAGACAAATGACCGTACTGTCAGTTTGAGAGAACCAGCATTAAAAACACTGTTTTATTATTTTAGAGACTGATAGAATTACCCACCGCAAAAGAAACAACATGAAGGTTTGCTTTAGATTTAGTCTCAAACTTCCCGTGATACAATCTCTTTACTGGAAAAAAAAAAAAAAAAAAAAAAAAGCCCTTAAGTCAATCCAGTGTATGTGGTGGAAGACATATCTCGCAAGTCTTAATCTGCTTTTTGGAATAAAACAACTGAAAAGTAGTGTTTCCTGTTAAACTCCATTTGCTTAATGAGAAGCAGAGAAACAATACAACTCCTGCCTAGAGCAAAGTGACGGTGAATACAGAGCAACTCAGGATGCTGCCAGAACACATCCACACGTTTACATCGAAAGGTCAAATCTAAAAACTAATCATAGCAAATAAAAACTCGTACATGCAGCGAGAAAAAACAAACAAACGAACAAAGAAAAAACTGGGGGACACTGCAGAACATGGAACCAGGCTGGTTCTCTACGCAGAAGCCGTCGTGTTCCGTTCACTTCCTGTGGATGCGCTGCTGATTGTCCAACAGGTGTCTTCTGTGCCGTCCATCAGGATTTCATCAGTTAAAATAGAAAAAAAAAAGGACTAAACCAAAGCCAAGGCACAAAGAGTTCATTTAAAAAAAAAAAAAAAAAAACAGCTCTGTTTTTCAAGTTGTGCATTTCCTTCCCGTTTTCCACCACCGGCAACACCCCCCCTCGCCCCCACCCCTCATTCCGTGGCACTCCACCTCCATCGCAGCAGGACGGCGGTCCCTCGCTGCTGACAGGGTATGGTGGAGCTGGAATCAGTGCCAGTGTCACAAGTGTTTTGGGTTGTCTTAAGGAAACTTCTGACTCAGTATGGATAGGTTCTAAAAAATATTAAAAAGACAAAGTAACATTTCGTAATATGTACACAATAAACGGGCATTGTGCCCCCCCTCCCCGCCGTGGAGAGAAGTCTGCTTGGAGGGTGGTGGAGTCTCCGCTCTGTGTGTGTGTGTGTCATTTATTTGAACTGAAGTGGCACCAAAGAGGTAGAAAAACAGCTTTTCAGCGATGCAAACATTTCGTTGCCGCTTGTGTGTCTGTAGCTGCAGACACATGTGAAACTGTGAGACTACTTGAATGCAGGATAGAAGTTTTTTTTTTTCCTTCACACCTTGTGTCTCTTTGCTTTGCCTTCTTTAACCCCGCCCCGCCCCCCCCGCCCCCACACACACACCAGACATCTCCTGTCCAGCCAGCTGTGCATCATGAGCATTTCTGGTTCTCCCACTTACAGTCCAACCCCCGCCCCCACGATCTCCCCCACTATCAGTCCTAGATGTGTGTGAGTGGGACAGTTCCAGTGAGATAGTGCTGCTGGACACTGGTGTAGCCCCTCTGCGCCGTCGTGGGGTCGCTGGCATCCCCTCCCGGGCCGGGAATGTACATGCTGATCATGTCCCTGAGGTCACCCTGCAAAGGCCCGCGGTGGTGGTTTGGAGTTCCCGTTGGGGGCGAGTGGGACACCGGTTCTGCTTTCACCATGGACATGGTGACGGGGCTCGGCTGCTGGGGGCTGCTGCTGTAGGACATGGGGCTGTGTGGAAGGAGGAGATGGTACGAATTAGATGTCAGCGAACAGTTTAAAGTGTTAAACAACAACACCATGCAGCTGCCAGACCCCTCTCCCATGTTTGAAGACCACTTTGGATTTATTTAAACTAATAAATAGCCCCAAACTTTAATCATGAAACTTTAATCAGGTAGAGATGTTGAGTGCATTTCCAACTTTTAACACCTGATATTCTGAATGTCTTGCAACAACAACCGTCCCAAATCAGCAGCATTAAAACTAATGATCTTTTTTCAGTTGTTCTCCAATCTCAGGTTAAAATGTTTAATTCCCAGCTTTGGATTCCTTCGTGTGCAGGAGATAACTGAGCATTCCTTTTAAATAGTTCAGCACAATAAAGCATGGCCTCTCTACAGCCGCTGCAGAGCTCCATATAACAGTATGTTTAAATGTACTTCAATATGATACTTCAATATGCCAAATTAAATGCTGTGACTTTTACTTGTAATGGAGGATTTTTTAAGATGGCGGTGTTCCTATTTCGAACCCCCCCCCCCCCGCCAAAAAATGGCCAGACTGCTGCTTGCACCTTTAAAACAGGCAAAGAGTCCATGAGTCAGACTACAAAAGCAAGGCAGATTATTTAGAGTGAGTGTTGAAACAGAGCCAGGGATCAGGCTGCTGTATGTTTTTTGTCTAATGATCAAAGCCTAGTTTACAATGCCACCATCGAACTCTGCGGGCCTTCGGTCAAACACCTTCTGCTTAGAGATGTCTTTTGACATCAGGCTTAATCTGACTGGAAGCAGTTTAAGAAAGCCTGGGTCTCAGGCTGAATCCAAACAAAACTACACATTTGGGGCTGAAAGTGGGGGAAAAAAAAAAAAAAGGAGTAGATTTAGAAACTTTGAATTAAAACCCTCGTGTTGCATTTGGGTCATGGGAGAAGCAACAGTTCCGAGACGACTGAGGAGAGAGAGTGAAGCACACCCAGAAGTCATGGAGACTGGGGAGACACCTGCCAGCAGACAATGTCCCACTCATTTCAAATTTCCTCTGAGCCAAAAAAAAAAAAAAGAAAAAAAAAAAAAGCGTGACTTATTTTCCACCACAAACCATCCCTAAATCAGGTCCAGCTTTATATGAAGTTAGAAAAGAAAATTTAAATAAAGCCAAAAATATTAAAAAGTACTATTTGAATTTAAGTTGTCCTCACTCCATCAAGATCTAATCTTGTTCTTGCTTTAATGTGTGACCCGAGTTACTGTGATTCAGTGGGCTAGGATCAACAAGTCTGGTCTCTAAAATGACTCAGAGCTCTGAACATGTAAAACTGGCAAGAAAGTAAATGATAACGCACATCTGTTTAAAGAAGTCACCTGCAGGAGGGAAAAAAATGCACAAAGATGTTGTCTGAACACTTCAGTCAAAAGGCCCATGGAGATGACAGATATTAATTTCATTATCGTCCACCTTCACACCAGAGCATTTCCCCAACTGTTGAGTTTTCATAGTTAGCAGGAAAACAGGCCCAGAAGTGTAACCGGGGACAATGATTTGAGGGAATGGGCGACTTGCGGTTAGAGGACCACACACAGAGCAGTCCTGCCTGCCATCAAGTCATCCTGATCAACATTCCAGGCAGGACCCAGCCCAGAGCACAGTGTCACATGCATAACAAGTAGGCAACAGACTGAAGCCTGTTGTTCCAACATACGCAGTGACTCAATGAATGCACTTTATCTCAACATCTCTACCTGATTAAAGTTTCATGTCTAAGTGCTCTCTAACAAGTCAGTTAGTTACATCAGGTGCGCTCTATAGTTTTTGGAGGGGTGTATTTTTGACCATTTGTCATTAAATTATAGTGTAATGTTTCCAAACTCTTCCAATATTGTAAAAAAAAAAAAAAAAAAAAAGAAACATTGACCACACACACACACATATATATATATGCCTTAGTATGGAGCAGAGGGAACCTTATTTTATTTTAATAATGTTAATACTTTTCAATGCGATCCTGCAGTTGATGATTAAAAAAGGGGCTACAAAGTATTTTCAAATTGGTGGAATTGCGAACTGTTCCTTAATTGTAGGCAGTGGCTAGATACTTTTCACGGGAAAAAAGAGACACTGTAACACACAAATCCTTAAAGTTTCAGGAGAACCTTCCCAAACAGACACGGCTCACCTGTACGAGTTGGCTCCGTTCATGTACGTCTGCGCCGCCGCCATTGTAGGTGGATACTGGAGAGCTGACAGGTCATACCGGTGTAGCTGCTGCGTGTAGCCGAGCGCCTCGCCCTGCATGCCCGCGTACCCCCCGGTGGGACCCCAGCCGTAGCTCTCCATCCTCGGACTACCACCTTGCCCTTGCGCCGCCGCCGCCAGCAGGTTCCCTGCTGACAGCGGGTACTTGCCCACCTGAGTGTCCTTCTTAAGCAGGGGCTTCGTCTTGCGGCGTGGCTTGTACTTGTAGTCGGGGTACTCCTTCATGTGGACCGCCCGGAGCCGTTTGGCCTCGTCGATGAAGGGCCGCTTTTCGGTGTCGGTCAGGAGTTTCCACTCCGCTCCCAGCCGCTTACTAATCTCAGAGTTGTGCATTTTGGGGTTTTCTTGAGCCATCTTACGCCTCTGTCCCCTGGACCAGACCATGAAAGCGTTCATGGGCCGTTTAACTTTATCCATGGGGTCGACTCCAGGTGCACACGCCGTTTTGGAGCTCGGGTGAGAGTTGCCATTGCTCCCCATGCTCCCGGTCATGTTGCCGGTGACCGGTGACATTCCCTGGGAGGTCTGATGAGAAGGTGGCTGGCCGGTCGGCTTCAGCTCGTGTTCCATCATGCTGTACATGTTGGACTAATGTGGTCAAATTAAGATGAGTTACAGAGCAGTTGGAACGCTGAAGCAGCTTCTTTTCTTTCTTTTTTTTTTGTCGCCGTCCACCTGGCGACTTGTGGCCAGGTTTCCCTACAGGTTTAACCGCGAGCGCCGAGTGATCCAAATTAGCTAATTACTCACAACACAGCCAGCAGACCAAACAAACCGCAACGGACGACCGCTTATTTAAAATGTCCCTAAATTAGAAGTCTATTTGTGGCAGTCATTACTTTGATAGTGAAATAAACTGAAGATAGGCCTCCGAATTTAGCAGCTACCTCTCCTCGGTCCTGTTCAAACTCTTCTCGGCGGAAAACCACTTGTCAGGCGTCCAGCTCACACACTAAACTCATCTGTCTCCTCGCTCCAAAAGTTCTCCTGCGCTCGTGCAGTCAGCCGGGTTTGGACCAATTGGAGAGCGAAAAGCTTCTTGCCCGTGCGCGTGCATTTGCACATGAAAGGCCTCCGACAGTGCGCGAGACACTTGTTGATGGCGGAGGCGGGGAAGAGCGGAGCCTTTCCAGGCACACAAGCATCTTAATAATCAATTATTATCAACTGTTGTGATCGGATTTTTTAAATCGGCTTGGGGGGGGGGTTGTTAGCAGGTGTTATATTAATTAAGTTAATATACACTGACTAGATTGATATTCGTTTATATATTTATTTCCACTGAATTCTAGTGTATGTTTAAATATTAAAAAAAAAAACCAAAGACAGGTTGTTATGCATTCAGCTTCAGACCTAATTAATTCATTTCATCACGGAATTAAAACATATTTCCAAACGCTACAGGCAGCAGATGCAGCCCCCCTCACCCCACCCCCCGGGATGACAGAGTTACTTTCACCGGCCTCAGCCATATCCGAAAAACGACGCAGCAAATTTCCAAACAGGCATTTTGTTTGGACACCTTGATGACGCATTACAAATCTAAATGGTTCATTTAAGCACTGAAAAATATCAAACAGTTTGTTAAGGTTATCTAAAGTATGATGAAGTACCTGTATTGTCCATCACTCCCCCTAGAGTCCTGGGACCTGTACTACAAAGAAAGTTACCCAGGATAGCTTCTCATTATCAGGCCTCATCAAACCTAATTAAATGAATATTCTTATGGCGTTTATTACAGTTTAGGCCCTGTTCTCTCAGCTGCTGGATGAATGTTGGACTGAATGTGAGGGGAAATTAGAAAAACGAAACAAAACAAACACAAAAAACACTGATGGTGGCGGAGAAATAAGCATACCACACAACAAAAAACAAGTACAATTCATAGTTTTTCTTTGAGAAAAAACCAAAGGCCGTGATTGGCCACTTACCCAAAACCAACCATCGTATCATCCAATCAGAAAGAAGCCTTAAACTGTCCCTGAGCTTGAGGTTCACTAATATAACCTATCAGGATGAACATAGGTCCAGTTACAGGTGCCTCAGCACAGAACATTTGGATTGTATTAACATGATGTGTGACTTTCCTCAGATCCACATTCCAACACACCTGAGCAGAGACTTTATCCTAAAGACACACAATAATAACAAAGTCAAAGTTCTGATGTGAACGACTCTGTGAGCACCTCTGCTGGTTTAAGATCTGGCCTCTGAGAAACCTGTAGGGAAAAAACACCCAGGCAGCTATGGTGGTTGACAGCTCTCATGGTCCCCATCTGGATATTATGTCCCTGTCCCTTACTCCCCAGGTGGGCCAAGGGAGGTGGAGGCGGAAACGCCACAATTGAGACAGAGAAGAAGTCGTGGTTAGCTCAAGAATATACAGTTTATAGTCAGGATCTGAAAATTTAGTTGAGAATAAGTGGCTTCGTTTTTCGCCTTAGAGGAAGTTGAGTCATCTCTAGCCAGTGTTTGAGGTCTCTGTTTTAAGTTTTTGTGGTCCCCATGTGTCAGGACAGTACCTGTGAACAACAGGCTGTAGGTAAAGTGGTACTCCAGTCCACGTCCTCTGGGACATCACTTGTCCACCGATGTATCGAGAGGCACTTTGTGTTTTTCTGTGTCTGAGAATGAAAATATGACTTGTGTCATGCAGGTGTGTGAGTGTGTGCTTGTAATATCCTACCAGTTGTGGTTGTGTGTGTGTGAGTATGTATGTGAGTGGGTTTTCCTAAGTCGGTTGGAGAGTGCATTATGCAGATGTGTGTATGTGTGTGCATGCTGCAGGTGTGTGTTTGTGACCATGTGTTTGTGACTAATTGGGAATTGTGAGGCTCCAGTCTCCTGTTTCCAATCTCCATGACAACCTGGTGTGGAATCCCTTCCAAAACCTTGCCCTTTCCCTCCTCCTCCTCCTCCACTTCTCTGCTCCCCCTGGTTTTACTCTTTCAGAAAAAACAACTCACCAACCACTCACACTCTCTGCTTTTCTTCATCTGGCTTTCTTCTTCCGTGTGGTTTCAGATGGAATGGAATGGCAGCACAGGTTTCTTTTTTTTTTCCAGCTCCCTCTGTCCCCTCGCACGCTCGTATTTTACACTTGTGTGCAAATGTTGCGTTTGTGCGCATCACATCAGATGTAGAAAAGGAGAACGTGGCAGCGGGTTGGGGGAGGTGAAGTGAAGAGGGCAGCAGTTTTTAATCTAATCGCTCTCTGTCCCTCTTCTTCTCTGCAATTTGTTTAAAATGCAAAAGTCTTTGCTAAAATTTGAGTTTCCCTTTGGGCTAGCTGTGCGTACAAATGTGGAAACATTTTCCAAAATCAGAGTTTGTTTGGTTTTTTTATTTATTAGTATTTTCTGTTAAATCTTGTCCTACATGAGGTAGTACACATATGGAATTAGCACAAAATGATTCCAGGGATTCACAGCTGGACAGGGTCCCTGGAACATGCCAGGGACCCCACCTCCAGGACCTGGATGAGCCAGATTCACCTGCAGTCAAAGACACCTGGAAGAACATTCTCTTTATGAACTGACATCAAAATTATCACCATATTTTATTCTGTCTCAAAAACACTGAGCTACATAATCATAGTCTGTGACTTCCTAGCAAGTGCGGTTGGACATTTAGCAGCTAAAATGTTAGATGTTTTGCGTTGGTGGAGACCAAAACGAAGCTAAAAGAGAGTGAACATTGGACTGGACATATGATTGCTGCTGCGGCTGCTGTCGTCTGCTGTATGTATGAGTAGACGTTTAATATTTTAGTCATATCAGCTTTACAAACCATGACAGGCTTGTGGATGAATACGTCTGTCGTGTTTTGTTTTTTTTTTCCTTTCTGTTTTCCTGCTCCCCGGTGGCTAAACACCATCGAACGCATCTTTAACCTAATTATGCCATAATATCTCCTGCTGACTCAAATGTAGACTCAGTCAGCATGTCAGAGCATCAAGTCACATGACTTCTTTTAGCGTTAAAGAGCTTTGACCATGACATTCCATTATAGCCTTTCATTCACAATACCCACAAAATAATGAGAGGATTCAAATGTTATGGAACTCACTGAGGTAAAAACAGCTTGATGGAAAGGAGGGAAAATCTGAATGAACAGAAATTAAGTGGATGAAATAAGGAGCGGGGAGGGCAGTCGAGTGGGGGTGGGGGAAGTATAGATTATGGGGTGAGAAAGAAGCAGTGAAGACGGGCAAATGAAAACCACAAAATGAAGGAAGAAAGGGAGACTGAGATGGAGAGGGGAGTACAAGGGAGGAGGAGGAGGGATGAAAGGATGAAGGGATGGATGATGAAGGGGTGGGGAGCGAGGGGTTCGGTGCAGGAGGGTGGTTTTGGGTGACAGGCCTCATTGAATAGACCTCTATTCTCCCCTCTGCTGGCTTCTCTTCTCATGCAAAATAGGCCTGTTCAGCCTCCCAGCCATCCGTCACACAACAGAAAGACTATGGCAGGCCCTTTACGAGCCTCACATTCGCATAATCCCACCCCCCCACCCCCACCATCTCTCAGCCCCACTATCCAGCACCCAACGGGGGGTGGAGTGGAGCAACAGGAGTATGCGTGTGTGTTGGGCAGTTGGGGGATGGGCATGGGGGGTATCTTCGCCACAGAAAGTGCCTTTGGAAGACAGGCCACCTAGGCTGAGAGCAGGACAAAAACCCAGAGAGACATAACATGTTTTGAGGCTGATGGACGTCATATTGGGGGACACCAGGGAGGTTAGGAGGGGTTAACCTGCCTGCCTGTGGCTTGTGAGTGTGTGAGTGTTATTCATGCATGCTGCTGCAGGGCCCATATTCACACTTACTATGCGTGACAGACCCCTTCACTTTCTGCACACTTCCTTGTTTTGTAGATTTAATTTGAAATGGATCAATTTTTTTTTTTTTACACACCAACACTAAATAATCAGTGACAACAAAATGAAAACAAAGGGTTGGTTTTGAATCAAACCAAACCTGAACTTTCTCCTTCACTAAAAGTATTCTGAACCTGTGATGTGGTTCTCCAAATTGTAGTCAGGTGCAAACGCTTTTGTGAGTTTGGAACCACCAGGACTCTTCCTCAGACCTGAACCTCCAGCCAAGCAACCAGACAAGAAGGGCCTCGGTCAAGGAGGTGAAGGAACTGTCTGAAAGTCTGGAAGTCCTTGACCATCTGAGCAGCACTCCATCAGTCAGGACTTAATGCTAAAGCGGCTAGAGGGAAGCCACTTTGAGTAAAAGAACTATGAGGACCTGTTTGGAGTTTGCTAATTGCCATTTAAAGGACGGTTCACCTGCCAGCACAACAGTGACCCAAGGGAGAAAGGTACAACATGATGGCACCTCTGACCACAGCCACACCACATGTCCTACAGAATATCAAATCAAGGTCAAGAGTGGAATCAAGTAAATCAATCTTAAGCACCTCATCCTACTGTGAAAGAACAGGAGCATGACAGTAAACAGTGAGCCTCAAAGACGAACTGAAAGCGACATCTCAACGATGCGTGACGAGGCTGAGGGATGTCACCGATGACGGAACCTCTAACTCCAATGAGAACCTCAACGAATGAAGGAAGATTTCAAATATTCACATTCATGCCAAAGTCCTCCCAGACTCCAAGTCCAAAAGCCAAAGAGATAAAGATGTTTATGCTGCGAAGCAATTTAAAGACAAAGAACAGGGAGAAGGCGAGAAGAGAGAGTTTGAGTCCAGTGTTTGAAACTGTTTGACTGTGAGAAAGTGTTTGACTATTATTATTGTGAAGGATCTCAGAGACTCGGATCCCGTTTCGCTGCAGGACCACGAGTTTTAAGATGCTCTTATGATGCCAAACAGTAAAAATTCCACCAGGTTAAAAAGCTTCCTGGTTGTGATCCTGCATAGTGATCCTTAACAAGCCTGACACGGTAAAGAAAGGACAATGTTTCCCTCTAGTGGAAGGAAAGTGGTTTTGTTTTTTTACTTCACATTTCTCAGGGCAGGAACAGCCATAATTGGTCCAACTTTTTTGACAGTGAGCACAGTGAAGAGAAGCTGGGGGAGTCCTTGTCCAGTACTGTGCTTTACAAATACATCTTTATAGAAATTTGGCAACAGTCTTGTGGCCTCTGCTTTTGTAGTCCATCCGCCTCAAAGGTTGGAACGTGTTGTTCATCCTGAGAAGCTTCTCTGCTCAGCACAGTTGTACAGAGTGGTTATCTGAGTTAATGTAGCCTTTCTGTCAGCTCCAACCAGTCTGACCTCTGACCTCTCTCATCAACAAGGTGTTTCTGTCCTCAGAGCTGCTGCTTCACTGGATGCTTTTTATTTCTGGACCTAACTCTTTAGAGGGCTCAATATAAAACCTCTTTCAGGTCTTTGCACAGATCACGTGATTAACTGTCTAAATTAGTAGTGAACACATAAAGCAGCTGTGTAGACATGACACCAATGTATGAAATTATAGGTTTATTGTTGAAAGAACACAAGCAGGAAATGACAAGCTGGAATGATCCAAATGAATCCATGCTACCAGAAGATGCAGCTGAAGGTAGTCAGGTTGGTTTATGGTTCATTCAGAACCAGTTAACAAATAATCACTCATGCATATTTTCTTTTTCACCTTACAAACTTACTTGCCTGTTAACGCAGGTAATATAACCAAACCAAAATGATGAGGTTTCAGAGTCGCAGTAGATCACCAACAGACTTGCGTGGGTCCACAAGAACCAGTACTTCAGTCGCCACGTCACACCTTACCAAAGCCTTTCCATGTGGAGTCTGGCCCCAAAGAGCTTTCAATGCTATTCAACAATGCAGAAGTCACTTTACACTGTCAAGGAGAAACCTTTATTTTATTTATTTTGTTTTTTTGTTTTTTTTTTAAGACCATTAAAATAAATACTATACAGAATCCAATGTAGAAAACTTGATACACGGTTTCTGTCTCAAAAAAGGTTAACAAATCCATAAATTCATTCTTAAAAAATAGCACTGACCATACACCCCAAAAAAACAAAAAAAAAAAAAAAAACGATGGTTCTCCTTAAAACCGGACACCACACCCCCACATGATGACAGGCATTTTAATGAGAGCGTAGAATTTGGGGAAGGAAGGGGGGTTAAAAAAAAAATCTCCATATACTTAATCATCTGTAGTTTGGTCCTTTTGTATTGAGACACCCTGCCTCCTACAAACATTTGGCAAGGCAAAAAAAAAAAAAAAAAGTTTCAAAATAAAACCCTAAATAAACAATGCAAATGAGTTAGAGATGGGAGGAGGAAAAAAAAAAAAAAGACGACCGGGGTCATCGGGGGTCGAGAGGCAAAGTCTCCACAGAACTCACCCTTGTGTTGTGTTTGCCTCCAAAACGTTCGGTCTTCAACTGAATATGACTGGACAAATGACTGTACAAGCAGTATGTACAAGAGCAATAACACACAAAAAAAATATAATATAGGTATGAAACAGCAGTAAAAGGATCAATATGGTAAACAACTCATTCACAATGGGTTTTACTATACAGGTCTTTTTATTGAATATGGCCTGTGTTCTCTAGACCCCCCCCACCCCCAGAAAGAAACCTCTGTTCTTAACATTATCATGGGTGCGTGTTAAAGGCCGTTTTTTTTTTCCTTTTTTTTTTTTAGTACACTGAAGGTTGTTTAAATACTGTTTCCGGTCAAATGCAGCGCTTCCCCCATTTCACAGAGATCACTGTTGTGTTGTCGAGTCCAGGTTAAACCACCATCTATCTGTTACCAGCAGCAGCTGCTGCTGCTCCAGGTGCGAAAAACAAAAAAAATAAATAAATCACAGCCATGTTTGATAAAAGCGTCAATCATCATCATCGAGTTCCATCAACTGTCTTTGTTTTTAATGTGCTTTTGGAAAAAGTGGTTGTGTTTAGCACTTTGGAGGATCCATTTAGAATTTTTTTTTTTAGTTATTTTTCTAGACATCAAGGTGGAAATGTTCAAATTAATGCTTCTTGAATATTTTTTTTTTGGTGTTGATCTGCAATAACAGATGAAGCTGGTCAGTGATTCATTCTTCCAAGATGGCCCCCCCCAAAAAAAAGAAAGAAAAAAAAAAAAAAAAAAACTATATCAAAAGTTAGGGAAGGAATAATGGCTGCATTCTTCCTTCCCTTAGAATGTAGAGGGTAAAGTCACGGTTCAGATCGTATAAGAAACAAAAAGGTGAGACTTCTAAAATAAGCAGGGCAGGGGGGAGGTTGGGTGGGTGGGGTGGAGGACAACTTCTAGATAAGATCGGCCACGTTCATGGGCATCTCCTCGACGGTGGTGTTGTAGAACGTCTCAATGTCCCTTAGGGTTCGCTTGTCGTCCTCGGTCACCATGTTGATGGCTACTCCCTTCCTGCCGAAACGACCGCCCCGACCAATCCTGAGGGGAAGGAACGCGGAAGATTTATTTTCTACTCTTGCATGATGGAAAAAAATGAAAGTTTAACAACAGCATTATTAATCATGCTGTTACCTGTGGATGTAGTTTTCTCTATTGGTTGGCAGGTCATAGTTGATGACTAGGGACACCTGCTGGACATCAATACCTCTGGCCTGAGGACAAACAAAACCACCATTAGTTGCATAGCATAACAAGTCATTTGTATCCGCATATCACAAATGAACCATCATGGAATAGCCATTTCTCACTTTAAGGCTGAACATGGACAAAACTGAACCAGATGTTCATATTTATTTTTAACTAGTCAAAAATGTTACATGTTAAATTAGAAATTCAAATTTAAGTGTAATCTGCCAATTAGTTGTGAGTCCAGAAGTTGAATCCAGCCACAGTGGAGGGCAGACAGGCTTCTCTACCAAGGAACATTCAGTCCTTCACCAACACTGCAGATGGGAGGAGAGGGAACCTTGGACCGCACACGGTACTGGTCTTGGACTAGGTTTTACTAAAAAGGAGGCACCTTTAAGGACTAGCATAGCATCAATCAGTGTGTCTACAGCTTGTGTGTACTCTGAATCTCCTGGGTGTAGCTAACAGTGTAGAAGGTTTGTTGGTCTACATACCAGCAGGTCAGTGGTGATGAGGACTCGACTGGAGCCAGAGCGGAACTCCCTCATGATCAAATCTCTCTCTTTCTGGTCCATGTCACCGTGCTGAAAGAAGATGTTGGATAAACTTTTAAAAAAAATAAAATAAAAATGAATAAATAACAAGGAATGTCTGACTGGAGTCAGGAGTAAAGCGGCAGCAGAGTCCCTTACCAGAGCGGACACGGTGAAGTCTCTGGCGTGCATCTTCTCAGTGAGCCAGTCCACTTTCCTCCTCGTGTTGATGAAGATGACAGCTTGCGTGATGGTCAGAGTTTCGTACAGGTCGCAAAGCGTGTCCAGCTTCCACTCCTAAAAAGGAACGCAGGTCAGATGCCGTCAGCTTGAGGGAAGCTCCAAGATTCTGAATTTTATAAAAAAAAAAAAACCTCAAATACTTGTTTGCCGAATAAACGAAAAATGCTTTTTCACCTCTTTCTCCACGTTGATGTAGAACTGGCGGATACCCTCAAGGGTCAGCTCCTCCTTCTTGACCAGGATTCGGACAGGTTCGCGCATGAACTTCTTTGTGACCTCCAGAACGTCAGCTGGCATGGTGGCCGACAGGAGGACAACCTACAACAACAAAAAGAAAAGTCGATGGAGGGCTGGTTCATTTTGAGAGAACTCACATGTTCCCTTTGACTGAGTCATCAAAAGGTATTCAGTTCTTACCTGTGTGTTGCTTGACAGTTTCTGGAAAATCTCGTAGATCTGGTCCTTGAACCCTCGACTAAGCATCTCATCGGCCTCGTCCAGCACAAACATCTTGATGTACTTAGAAGCTGCAAAAAATAAATCAATCATGACATGTTTGTACTACTAAAGCTACAATGGTGCGGACCTGCTGTTTGAGAATGAAATTATATAGGAAGTCCAACTGGGAGTAGCAGGTAGTGCAGTGCAAAACAGTCTGGGAAGTTACCATGGTGGCAGCCGTTTTACTTTTTGTCACTAATCATTGGGCAAAAGAACCACAGCATTCATGTGACAAAGCCAGGAATGTGTGCTTGCGCGTACGCACAACACCGCCTTGCCAGGTGACGCGTTGCACCGTCAGATGCTACCTGACATTCAATTTGGACAGAGTGGAAATCCCACCCTGCTGCTGTAAGACTCAACTCAGGTCTTAAACCCGGTGGTGCTGTATTCAGAAGTAGTGATGTATGATCATGCCCCCAGACCCCCTGCTGTCCCGAGGACTCGAGCCTGCAGAACGCCAACCGGAGCGACGACACACCAGGGATTTCCAGAGTCAGCTGACACGCATGGGTTTCATCATTATACAGCAGTTTGACTGGCTGTAGCTGCCACCATTAGCATTCAGACATTTGCTGGTGTCACGGTAACGATCGTGCAAAGTGCACTAAACTGGAAGGCTGGTTTCATTCATGTCTTACACACTGGTGAACTGGTCACCATTATATTCCTGCCATAACTTACAGAGGTTTTTGCGAGTCAGCATGTCAAAGACACGGCCAGGGGTTCCCACCACGATGTGTGGGGCTTCAGCCTGCAGCTTCTGGACTTCACTGCGGATGTTGGTCCCTCCGATACAGGCATAGCAGCTGGCTCCCATGTAGTCTCCCAGGGCCAGGACCACCTTCTGGATCTAAATTAAAAAGGTAAAAGAACAATAGATTTTGTTGGTTTGCATTTAAGGCCATTAAGACAGTAAACAAACAAACCAAAACAAAAACACAAGACAACTGATTTAGAGAGAAGTGGTGCTGTATTCAGAAGTAGTGATGTATGATCATGCCTCTGGATCCCTGCTGTGCCGAGGACTCGAGCCAGCAGAACGCCAACCGGAGCCACAACACACCAGGGGTTTTCAGAGTCAGCTGACACGCATGGGTTTCATCATTATACAGCAGTTTGACTGGCTGTAGCTAGTCTAACACAGCCACTGTGTGCTGTATTAGCATCCAGATATTAGCTGGTGTCACAGCAGCAGGAATTAGAGCAACTCAGCAAGCATTTCATTAGGAACACCTGTACACAAGCTTAGCTGTGTACTAATTATGTTATGCTAATCAGCCAATCATGTGGCAGCAGCATGTTCACATCATACATCAGAATGGAATTAAAAAAAAACCTGAAATCTCAGTTCAGTGCACTTAAGACCAAGTCTGAAGGTGTAGTATGAGTACAAGCACAATGAAAGAGTTTTCACTTTATATGTTTTACAGTGAGCCTACCTGCTGAGCCAGCTCCCTGGTAGGAGCCAGGACCAGAGCCTGAGTGGCTTTCAGCTCCACATCAATCTGCTGGAGGATGGAAATGGCAAAGGTGGCAGTCTTCCCAGTGCCAGACTGGGCCTGAGCGATCACATCATAACCTGAGAGGAGGAGGGGAAAAAAGGAAAGATTAAGACATGGCAACAGGCTATTTACAAAACACATTCAATTACCTTAGTATATCCAGAGAGCACAAAAACCAAAAAAATATGCAAACTTGGGGCAAACTGCTCCATATCTTAAAGGATAAGTCATGCAGCAGAATCATTCATGACTGTTTAATTATCAAATAAAATCAATGTCCAGCAACACACCCAATCAACTGCAAGGACAGTCACAACTTCTGTCCACTGTGACCCACTCTGGAGACTGTTAATAATAGAAAAAAATATTAAAAATTAAAAAGTACACCTTACTTACCCTTGATACAAGGCATAATGGCTCTCTGCTGGATAGCGGAAGGCTTCTCAAAACCATAGGCATAAATTCCCCTGAGCAGAGCCTCGCGCAGGTTCATCTCATCAAAACTGTCCACGATCTGGTTCCAGTTGCTCTGGACAGGTAATACAAACAAGGACAAACAAAAAGGCAAAAACAAACATAAATTAGACAAATTTAATAATAAAAAAAATTAAAGTTTATGTCACCATGCTTATAACACTTTTACTGCAACATTATACACTTTAATCCCATGTATCTGGGTGGGAATGTGGACATTACAATGTAAGGTGTGCTATTATCCACCAACTGTTCACTAACTGTAATCTAAATGCTGGTCTTCTAACACTGTCCATTGCCATCCCTGTTTGTATCATGTTTTATATGCTGCATGTCCTTCTCCTCCTCTCCTCTATTCCCAGCTTTTCTGTCTTCCTCCTTTCACCCAGCCCGGCCCTCGGCAGGAGGGTCCCCCATATAAGCCAGGTTCTGCTCAAGGTTTCTTCCTGTTAAAAGGGAGTTTTTTCTTGCCGCTGTCACCCTAAGTGCTTGCTCTGGGGTCAGGCTCTGGGTTTCTGTGAGGCGCTTTGAGACAATTTGATTGTGGAAGGCGCTATATAAATAAAATTGAATTGAATTATTGTCTTAATGCGACAGACTCACCTCAATGATCCCATCTGGCTCCATGCCCTCTGGGCCATTGTCTCTGCGAATGACCATAAAAGAAAAGTCACATCTGAACACACTTTATACATGGAACATTCCATAAGGAAAAACTTGAAAATGCTAAAAACAGCAATACTGCCAACATGTTGTACATGTTTCTTAAAGAAAAAAAGCTAGCTTAGAGGAATATTCCCCTCAACTCTTCACTGACACACAAAGACTATA
>JBBMJY010000016.1:13157621-13171953 GCA_037833715.1 Toxotes lorentzi
CCCCCCCCCCCCCCCCCCCCCCCCCCCCCCCCCCCCCCCCCCCCCCCCCCCCCCCCCCCCCCCCCCCCCCCCACTCCCCACAATACACCAAGCCCCCCTCTTCTCCCTCCTTATCTGTTCTCATTCATTTCCCATTGATACATGTCACTAAATCAGCTTCTTCTCTTTCCTGTAGTTCTGTGTTCGCGTCTCTCTCCTCTCTTCTGCTGTCGCTCTCTGCAGTGTTCATCTGCCCTCAGAGCTGTAGAGCCTGGATCTGGATCTGTGGACCACCTACTGCCCCATAATTCTCATTCATTATAATTATTATTAGTCCTATTATTAGTCTGACTATCATTAGCTCTATTACTATTATTATTAGTCCTGTTACTAATCCTACTATCGTCTATTTTTAGCCTTGCATCATTATTATCATTCCTCTAAGTTAATAAAATAACATCCTCAGCCTCGGATCCATACCAGTCACACAGCTTATGTGTTCTTCAGTAAGGGCCAGCTCCACTGGTTTGACCTCTGCTTCCCGTCTCCCTCTGTCCTCTTGCTTGTCTGGAGAACAGCCATTTATCTGCTTATCTGCCAGAGAAAAGCAAAAACATTACACACACATACTAAGTATGAAGTGTATCCTAAATATGATGGAGTAAAAGTACTTCTTTAGAAGTAAAAGTGTTAGTACCTCTGTCAGACTGCATGAACCTCTCATTGTTGCTGTCATCGTCTCCATCGTATGGTAATTGCTGATACCTTTTTATCCTCCTCTGCTTGCCGTACAAATTGTACCTTTGCCCTCTCCGACTCCACCGGTGCCCTAGAAAGCATACCCACTGGGCCCGTTGGCGCCAGCTTTTCCAGTGATGACTGAGCCGAAATCCATGGCCTCCGTGGGATCGCATACGCTGCCAGCGCCTGAGCCTCCTCAGAGCCCTGTACCTGCTGAAGTGGGACCTGAACAGATCCCCTGACTCGGCCTGGGAGAGAGTATCCTCTACAGCGACATCACCAGCGTCTTCAGCCTTCTGCTGTGGTCCATAATGTTGATGCTGTAGTGAATGAGGGTGCTGGGTGGACTGGAAGGGAAAGTCTGGGATCTCCCACTCCACCTCTGCTTGGTCTCCCTCCTCTTCCACTTCATCCTCCTCTTCTTCCTCCTCATTGTTATCCCAATCCTTGCCCTCAAACTCGCCCTTTTCCTCGCCATCCAGATCGTTTTCTTCTTGCTCGTCACCTATTGTCTCAATCCCACCCATCCCATCCTCCTCCTCCTCCTCATCTACATACTCGCGTGTCCACACTTTCTCTTTCTGCCCCAGTCTGAGGTGCATGGGACTGGGTACACTGTGGCCTGACACTGGGACTATGAGGTGGTCTCCAGGAATCCCACCTACACACAAACATAAACAAAATTAACATTATCATGATATTATCAGGACATATTTTTAAAAGCAGAAGTTAAAACGTTACCTCCTCCTGTGTCGTCCTGCCCCACAGCGGTCAGACCCAGGTCTCCCTGCCAGCAGTTCTGGGCCAGGCTACCGCCACTGTCTCGCATTATCCACGGACAACCCACAACCTGCGCCAGCTCGTCACCTACAAACAACAAACGCAGTCTACAGTGCGGCTGTAACCATATCGTCAAGACATAAATTGCATCTTCAGGCCTATATTTTTCACTCTCAAGACACAATAACAACTGTGAGAAGATCCAAGTCCCCTTTGAAGATGCACCAAACGTGTGTCACGTAGCAAGGTAATAATCCTCACTGAGCTCCACAGTCAAGTTGGTACACAAAGCACACCTCATTCAAAGCTCCACTCATGGTTTACAATGCTAGTGCTGCAACTGGCATCACTACTCCGTGAAACATACAACTTGCTGTATTAATGACCCATGACCTTCCAATAGAATATTAGTATGTGTTCATTCACAAAACCAAGAGGCTGTTTCAAAGGGTGTTAAAAACGTTTGGTGTTTTTAGCCAATGGAAACAATATTCAACAACACCGGGACTCTTTTTTACCATGTGCACCTGGTCAGAGTGCCGCTATGTAACTTAGCTTGTTAGCTACACTGAGTCGATTTACTGTACCAACGCAGAGTACGAGAATAACTGAGCAGCTGGGTAAATTAGCAGATATAACAGTGGATACGTCGATGCGACCTGTGTCTTGTGCAGGACGGAATCCAGCAGAAAAGCTGCTCTGTGATGAGAACAATTCTTTCCGATGCAGGAAATAGTCCTCACCGATGCTAGCTTGTGCGCGATGAGCGCTAGCTACATCGCCGTCATAGTTTCACCGCTTAAACCTAAATCAACTTCTCAGTGGTTGCAAACCTTCCTTTGTCAGTAACTATGCACAGCCAGAGCCGCTGTACAATTATTAAGAACAACCTGGAACAACCAGACGTCTTCAGTGATCTGTTGTCTACCCGTGCTAACATGTTAGCTTGTTAGCCATGTCGTCAGCTAGCTAAGCGGTTGATAGGCAGATACCATTAGCTACAACAAAATAAAACGCCCGGCTTATGTATTCTTTACCTAGCTGGGTGTTGCATTTGTATGCTTACCGTTAACCTGCAGATTTATATAAGTATGTGTCCAGCTGCTTCTGACTGAGAGTTGGGCGTGTTCAATACTGTATGGGTATCGAACCAAAACAAATGCTATAATTGGTGTTAAACCTCATTCAATGAAGTCAGGTGTGGAGCAGCCAGATGTCACCTCCGTGCGAACTTTGATTTCTTTTAGGTCTTCCGGTTCAGAGAAAAACGCAAGTACTTATCAGAAACGATGGATTAGAGTCGACGATGTACGTGAAATCGCTAGGAGGAATTTATTTCAATTTTAAAAGATCCTGTATGGACACGAGGAATACCCCGGGCCAGATCACGGCAGATTTTTCGCTCTTATGTCAACTACAAGTCCGTCGCGCTGCAATGGCGTCACACAGAGTATGTTTCTAGGGGTAGCCCTTCATTTCTGGCCATCACCTTCAGTCTGTTGGGAAAATACTTCAGCTGCAAAATGAATTTAGGACGAAAATCAATTAATATAATTGACATCCAGTGGTTGGGGTCTAGGAAAATATACTTGACGGTTTCAAAACTTCCATGAATGATTTCTAAAATGTGCAGACATTAGTAGACTGAGGCCCTAATTATCTTAAAATCACATTTAATTTCCGGAGCAATAAATGACTCTTACATACTGAGCTTCCTTTCAATATTGTCCTTGAGCTTTCCTCTACGTTCCACTCTTATACTAAAATAATATAGATATTCTAAAAGCCCCACAGCAGAGTCTCAACACCTTTAGTCTGCAGAATATTTAATTTTCCATAAACAAATCATCCACTGTCAGTTACAGATCTTATCATTGTTTGATATATTACATGCTTGGTCTCCCTTTTTGACATTCTCAACTATTTGAAATTTGAATTCTGATCCATACGCGTACAATTCAAGGTCAGGTATCCTCCTTCTGAAACCAAACATCCTGAATTTATATTTTGAAGCAGGGATTTTAAAACCTTGTTTATCTGCTCATTCCTCTACAGAAACTAAAGTACGTTGAATTTGTTTTAGTCTAAGTTATGCATTTCTTCCTCTTCAAACAGTGCTGTCACTGTAAGTAACATTTCTAAATATATCATTTATCATGAAATGAAATAGGACTGAGCTTATAATGCTCTTTCTGAGAGTTCCGATTTCTATTTCAACCATTTTTGAGCTTTTCCCACCAACCTGTACGTGTATTATCCAAAAATCATTACCTGTCTGTAATCATCAGTTCCATTATTTTTTCAAAGCACTGATATTAAATCTATGGGTGCACATCTTTCCCCCTCCCTCTATTAAAATTCAATTTCCTTCATGCATTCATCACCAAACACTGGCGGCTTCATTGCCTCCTTTTGATTAATACTACACCTACCTCTATATGGACTGTAGGAGACACTGTTTCCCTCTCTGGGACAGCCATGTCTCATTAATCATAAAAAAACAAACATATCATTAGAAACAATAAGATCATTAAAAATAAAGGTTGACCAAGAGGCAGCGAGCTGAATGCAAGTTTATTTCAAACGTGACCTGTGGAGTGAAGGAACGCTTGCACAGGAGGACCGGAGGATGCTGTGGAACAGGTGAGTGCTCCGGAACTGGGAGTGGAGTCCAGGTTTTGGAGCTGGTCGAGAGAATGGAACAGGCGCTAGAGAAGAGTCGTTGTTGTACTTTGTCACAAGCTATACTTGACGAAGACAGACTGTTTTATTTTATTTTTGACAAAGTTTTTCTTCAGCAGACCGGAAACGTGATAGTTATTGCTCCTGGCGGAGAAGCGTTCTAGTAACAAGGACTTTCCTATGTATTTTCTCTAGCTTTCAGAATAAAAGAACACAATTTTTAAGTATGGCACAGTAATTTATCATTTAATCTTTCTAATGTACAGATTAAAATACCATACTATTAAAATTAGTAAAACGTCCATTATTTATTAGTGTAGGGCCAAATCAGCAAGTCAAATTTTTAATTCAGTTGACATACGTGGAGACGGGGCTCTTGTTCTGAAGGACAAGAACCGGAAATAATACTGTTCTTGCTGCTAGAGGGACAAAACCTGCAAGAGGTGTCTATCCAACAAGTACACAGGTCATTTGAGCAAGTGGCAGCAGAGAGAGACGGAGACACTAACAGGGAAAGTCAGCAGGGTAAGACACAACTTAAGAATTACTCAGTGTCAACTGTTTACGAAGATGCTAGCTCTTTCCTGGTAGCGCTCTGACATAGTGAATAGAAAATAATTCGGCGCACTTTAGTGAACATTAACATCTTTTTCCACGTTAGCCACCAAACAGCAGGGTATGTGGTTGGTGCCAAAGGTCAGATACACTGGATACATTGAACTGAAACTATCACATTAGATATCTGTCTGCGCTAGGTATCTAAGCTGCTGGATCCCTTGCGTAAGACTATCCTGGACTTTGTTACAGCATAATTCAGTAACAGGTTAATATAGGAATATGCAACATGCACAGAATCAACTGAAGTCATGACAGTCTTACAACTAGATGTTAACCCTTGTCCTTTATTAGCTCGTTTATGAGCTAATAAAGGAGCAGTGTGTGTGTGATGATTTTGTGCATTCCCAAACTAAATTCAGATGAATAAAATGATTAAAACCAGTTAGCACACAGTGAAACTGGGACTTTCAGGGTCCCAGGAGGTCTGGGGCCATGTGGAAGTGGCAGACAGATATGTCAAATATACTGGTGATATCTCAGCTTCCGTTACTTTGAGTTTGACTGACTAATTTTTTAAGCCTGTTTTGGTCAGGTGCCTCCATTTAATGGGCATGTACTAGAAATACACTGAAAATACTTGTAATTTATTAACACAGTGTAATAAATATATTACAGTCAAACTGTGTCATATCTGTTATATCACAGAGGCACCAAATTGTGATTTTTCTGGCAAGTATTTCAATTAAAAATGTGATTATTTTCTAAACTAGCTAAACTAGCTTCACAGCTAATGTTAGCAGGAGATTCTGATAGCTCTGCCATGACAAATTCTTGCTAGCTACTTCTCACCATCCCTCTGTTAGCGTTGTTAACTGCAAAAAGAGAGGAGCTGTGATGAAATCATCTTTGGCTGAGTGTAACTCTTTTTTTTTCTTTTTTTTTTAGCTTGGTTAATCACAGAGAGAAAAAGTGCCTTGTGACCCTGCATGACAACCCCTTCAGTCTGAACAAGACAATGGACCATGAAGTGGCTGACCTCCCCAGCGGCCCCCTGGATGTCTATAGGAAAAAAGCCTCTTTCAACTGGAAGGACATGCTCCGCTTCATAGATGGAGATGAAGTACTGGCATTCAAGGTAACATCAGATTCTCTCTGTTAGTTTGGACTGAGTCGGTAAATAAAATAGTTTTGATAATATGAAAAGATCTACACAAGTGCAAATGGCTTTAAAGCAGCTGATTAGAGCCCCCCTTTATAGGACTTGTAAAATTCTGACTTTAGCAACTTCTAATAGAAGTATCAGCAACTGTCAGTAGATCCTTCTCGCGATAACACAACACACAGATATGTCAGGGGTTAAGCAAGGGGAGCCACTTCAAGTGGATGGCGTCATTCCATTGGACAGATCATTAGCAGATGGAGTTTGACAAATGGACAGGTTCTCTCTTCAGGTTTGTTCTTCACCTTGGACTCAGCAGGAGAGGACGTTGGCTGACTATCGTCTGCTTTGGCGTGATCAGCTTATGCTACATCCACACAATTAACCTGACTGTTTCAACTATCCATGTCTTGTTGAGCTTCAACATTCTTCACAACCTCCCTCTCCCGGTGTTGTCATGCTGCGGACCACTTTGCCTGGACTTGCAGCAGTCTTCCTTCTCTGTGCCCCATTTAGTTGCTGCTCTACAATTCCAGGACAACTAAGAAAACTCCCATCTGTTGATGAAAAACTGAACGAACTTTGAATCTCAAAAATTGCCTTTGCTTTCATCTCTTAACTCTTCGGCTATTCTAAATGCTGACACTTCAGCTGACACTGCAGCTCCTATAAGTACGGACCCTTAAAGACATTTTAGCCTGTTTATGGTGCTGACATCTGTCATTTTCAGTGTCAGCACACTTAAATTCCCTTTCTAGTCATATCCTATTCATTTCTCCTCCTCTCTGCTGCAGCAACATGTGTTCAGGACACTGGAGAATGATCCTGTGTTTGCACGCCGGCCTGGTGAAGATGTCCCTGTCGAGAAAATGAGAGAGCTGACCTTCCTCAGGTATCAGCATAACAGAAAGTTTCGCTTTTTGTAGCTAGTGGGAAATGACACATACTGTACAGTTCAATTATTTTTTACCACCAGTAGCATCATCTGTGATATATCACATCTGTATGCTGCACATATAGAAGAAAAATAAAGCCACAAGTGAAATTCCACAGGGTGAAGCAGCTCTTCCGCTATGACTTCCTCACAAAAGAAGAGATAATGGCCAATCCCTGGAAGACTGTGATCCTCAATGACTGTCTGGGCATGTATGACTGGTCCATGGGCGCCAAGTTCTTCCTCAACAAAGGGGTGAGTGTGCATGGGCAGCTTTGGCGGGGTGTTACTACTGGACATTATGAAAGTATCAGATATTCAAAGGACGCGTTGTGCCTCTCCATATTTGTCCATCCAAAACGTTTATTTAAAGTAATGAGCTGTAGAATTGTTTGCTTGCTCTTTCATTTCAGTAAAAGATGCTAATAACAGCTTCTCGTCTTAGATGTTTGGAGCAACCATTGGCAACTCAGGATCAGCGAGACACCACAAATATGTTGAAAACACGGAAGACATGACGGTAAGAGTTCAGCACAGCTTCACACTGCCTGTAGCACCACCTTACAGCTGTGAGGGTTCTTTATTCACACAGTACTGAGCGATGCTCACAGTGAACCACACAATCTTCTTTGGATCCGTGATTCAGGATTTTGGGTTATTTTCTCCACCTTAAAATTTTAAGGATACGCAGTTTTATCATTCATATTTACGTAGTCATTTAGTCATTAGATTTGTTTCAAAATAAAATCTCTCAAGAATCAAAAACAGAAACGGCTGCATACATAGAATTTTTCAGTTTCACTTTTTTTTTTTTCACCAGTTTGGCTTCTAAAAAGTTTTGTGCTTATTTGCATTTGACATTTAAGCTTTCATCACTCAAAAAAAAAATAGTCTTAAATAAAGATAGTAGTCTTAATTCTGTTTGACTCTTCTCCTTTTCCCAACAGGGTTTTTAGTATTTGTGTCAACTGTGAATTTGTAAATGCGTGTATCCGTTTGTAGACATTTGGATGCTTTGCACTGACTGAACTGAGTCACGGCAGCAACACAAGAGCCATGAGGACCACAGCCACGTATGACCCCTCCACCCAGGTCAGCACACAGACCACACAACACTCGCATAACACGTAACATATGTTTGTATAAGTGTCAACTGGCATTACGTTTGGCTCATGACGACATAAAACCTCTGACGTCTACTTTCTCTGACTGACTCTTCAGGGGGCTTTAAGATGTAGGAGAAATGTATTTTTTTCAGATATCCACATCCCCTCATGGGGAAGTAGCCATCCTCAGGATGGAAGCCACAGTTCTTAGTCATGACCAGAAACCAAAAGGTGTTTTTTTTTACCATCTGGTAAAATCTGGTAGGGAATTAGGACTCATGACCTCATCATTTCTAAAATTCTGTAACTTTCCTGTCTGTAGGAGTTTGTGATCAATTCTCCGGACTTTGAGGCTGCCAAGTTCTGGGTGGGGAACCTCGGTAAGACTGCCACCCATGCCGTGGTGTTTGCTCAGCTCTACACGCCCGACCAGGTTTGCCATGGCCTGCACTCCTTCGTCGTCCCGGTAAGACCCTGACCTTTGACCCCAGACCAAGTTATAACTGCTTACATTATCAGACGATCTTATCTGATGCGATACCACAGAGCTTTCTTAATATTGTTTGATGCATACCTTATAAGTACAAACACACATACATGTGCAAAGTGTTATTTTTGTACAGGTTAGGTGACACAATCTTTGTGCCGCAGGTGAGAGATCCCAAGACCCTGCTAGCTCTGCCGGGTGTGCTGGTTGGAGACATTGGCAAGAAGCTGGGCCAGAATGGACTGGATAATGGGTAGGTGACAGACATCAGCCTTGTTTTCCCCACAAGTCATTACAGTTTCCCGCTTTTGTGTTACAGGTTGTCAGTGTCAGTGTAAGCAAAGATCATTATTGGCTTTTCTTCTTTCGTTGTCTCCCCCCCCCCCGCCAGGTTTGCTTTGTTCCACAATGTGAGGATCCCGCGGGAGAACCTACTGAATAAAACGGGGGATGTAACTGCTGATGGCCGCTACGTGACACCATTCAAGGTCATTAAGATTTCCACTGCCAAAAAAAAGTTTTGCAGGGCACACACACACCATTCTTCCCATGTTGGACATTTAAGTGCAGCCTGCGCTCTTTACACAAGATAACTGTGATGCATGTCAAAGTTGTGAATGGTGTATATACAGTATACATTCTTGGTGTCGTTCTTCTCCACCAGGACCCCAATAAGCGTTTCGGGGCATCGCTGGGAGCCCTGTCAGGGGGCAGGGTGTCCATCACCAGGATGGCTCTGATCAACCTGAAGCTTGCTCTGGTAGTAGCCATCCGCTTCTCAGCCACCAGGAGACAGTTTGGACCCAAAGACACCGAAGAGATTCCTGTTTTGGAGTACCAGCTGCAGGTCAGAATGGGTGGGAACACACAGTAAATCACTCACTTGGGATGCTGTAGATTCGAAAATAAGAACCAGTTTTCAAATAATGGCTGTGTGGAATTATGACACCTGATACCTTACATGGTAAATGCTCTTGAGAAAATGATCATTTGTTGCAGACCTACATCAAAATAATATGAAAGATGATCACATCAAATATGTGGCTTTAAAAAGATACATATGAGTTATACAAAATCAGTTTGTAATATTGAGACAAATCAAAGTCACGCAAGGAAAGACAACAAAAAATGATCAGTAATATCCATATTTATTGTTTGTTCTTCCAGCAATGGCGTCTGATCCCGTACCTGGCTGCAGCTTATGCTCTTGAACAGTTCTCTAAATCTACCTTCATGAACTTTGTAGAGTTCCAGATTGGGCAGATGATGAAAGACAAGGGTAACAGACAAGTAAGTGAAGATAACAGGCATGTGTGTGTCTATATTCAGAGTTATCCTACTGTATAAACTAATGTTTTTACAGTCTGGACTGTAAGTTAGACAGTTGCGGCCTATGATTGTGTGGATTAAATTGTAAGCACTGCAAAGGTGAAACTATATATTGATGTAAACCTACACAAATTAAAGCTGAGACTTGTCATTTAAATGTCTGGTGTGTGTGTGTTCCCTAGGCAGAGATGGGCAGAGAGATCCATGCCATAGGCTGCTCCAGTAAACCATTGGGCTCATGGACCGCTCAGAGGGGGATCCAAGAATGCAGGGAGGCCTGCGGTGGACATGGATACCTGGCCAGTCAGTCTCAAGCGCACACATATTCTCACACACCTAACCCATGACAGAACAACTAGGGGGACTGGGGAACAACTAGACTTATATAGACAGGAGGTAATGGGCAACAGGTGGCAACAATCAGGGCGGGGCAGACAATCAAAAGAGGAGGGAACCCAGACAAAGACAGGAAGTAGACTTGGGATTGATACACAACGGCTAGGGCTTCGAAATAAAACAGGAAGTACTAACAAAACCCAAGAACAGGAACACAACAACGGGATTTCCATCTAAACAAGAAATGCTGAACAAACTCAAGAATCCAAAGAACAAAAATAACATGATTACAAAAATCGAACCCAGGATACTCACCCGTGGAAACAACATCAAGTCCTTAACAGTTCACCCAAAAAGTCCAAAACGGAGTTATCATAAGTCCAAAAGAGTTCATAACATTCTAAAACAGCTCTGAGCCTGACCTGAACCCTAAAAGCCAGGTATTAGCCCCTGATTCTCTCACAGACCTAACTGCTTTAGTTTTATTCTTTCTTTCAGTGAACCGGCTGGGTGATCTGCGCGACAACAATGACCCAAACTGCACATATGAAGGGGACAACAATGTGTTACTGCAGCAGACCAGCAACTACCTCCTCAGCTGGCTTCACGCCAAGCTCCACGGTTAGTCCTTCATCCACAGAGACAAATACTTAGGTGTTTTAGACACTGAGGCAAGGAATCGCAATAGCAGGTTTGGCAGATGACAGGGGGGAAAGGAAACCACCTATTAAAGCCCTCTTAGTCAATACTCTGGGTGTCTCGGTTACCTTGGGTCGGTAAGGCTAGGCCTGGACTAGTTATATGTAGGAACAGTAGTGATGTATCTAAATCATCAAAGGTTTAAAGTATTCCAGATCCAGGATTGAAAACAGCCCCATAGCCATACTAAAGATATTTAAGGATGAGCACAGGAACTCTAATCGTGCGTCTGCTTCTGCGTTGTCTGGTTTCAGATGGCGTGCGGATTGAGTCTCCACTTCACACTGTGGATTTCTTGGATGACTTCCACAAGATTCTGGGAAGCAAATTTACAGCAACAACAATGGAGGAGTGTATGGACTCTGCAGGTATTCCACTGTTTCAGCTGGTCCAGATTGAATCAGTTCCAAAATGTTGTTTCTAAACTTTGTATGATAATAAAATCAGAGTCTACAGGGTAATGATTTGGTAATGGTGATTATATGACACTATAATGGCTGCATTTTAAAAATCATACATTGAGTTCAGGCAAGTTTTTTTTAAATTTCATTTTAAGAAAATGGCACGATTATCACCTCAACTCAGAGGGATTATTTTCCATGAAAATAGTTACAGTTACATAAACATTGCTGATATAAAATTCTATTTGTATTTTTCAGTTGCTTTGTCAGTTTAACGTACTGTGTATACCTCTTTCATATCAGTTCCGCTGGCAGCCTATAAGTGGCTGGTGTGTTTTCTGTTGGAGGAGAGTCAGAAGAGGCTGGAGCAGCAGAGAGCCTTGGGCAAGGATGACTTTGAGGCTCGTAACGACAGTCAGGTGAGTACTGTCAGTCCAGCAGCTTTGATTTGTCCTTTTTGGAAGCTTTGGGGGCAGGGGCATGTCACCCTACAGCGAAAACCATAACTAAAACCACGTTAGACAACAAAAGGAAAACCAGTCATGGACCCACAAATATTCTCTGTGTGTGTTCAGGTGTACTATTGCCGTTCCCTGGCCATTGCCTACATCGAACACACCTGCCTCCAGAGTTTTCATGAGCAGACCACTGATCAGGACACACCAGCTTCTCTCAGACCAGTACTAAGGAAGCTGTGTGCGTTGTATGGGCTGTGGAGCCTCAGCAGCCACATGGCCACACTGTACCAGGGTATGTATGTACTGCTCTCTTTAGAACACATTGTTCACACACACATTGTTCTGAGTTGTGTTGATGTTTGTAACACAGCACTGCTCCTTTCCAGGTGATTACTTGAGTGGAAAGAAGCCACCAGAGATGGTTCAGATGGCTATTCTCACTCTCTGTTCACAGGTACAGGGACCTCTGTCTCTCCATTCTCCAGTGTGTCTCAGTCTTTGTCCATGTATTTCTCATGTACATGAATGAACCCAGATTTTCCAGTTATCCCAGTGTCTGAATCACAGCCCTCTACTGAGAGTAGATACTAGTATAGTATTCACTGTGAGTAGATACTATTCTTGTATTACTGTGTATTAGCGTTAATATAGCCTACTATAATATTTTTATATTGTCTATTAGCATTAGCATAGCCTAGCATAGTATTTTATATTGCGTATTAGCAGTAGCATAACCTACTATAGTATTTTATATTGTGTATTAGCAGTAGCATAGCCTAGTAGAGTATTTTATATTGTGTATTAACAGTAGCATAGCCTACTATAGTATTTTATATTGTGTATTAGCAGTAGCATAGCCTAGTAGAGTATTGAGTATTATTATTATTAGCATGGTTTAGAATAGTATTTTATACTTTCAGCTGAGCTCTGTCTCTGTGTGTGTCTCCTCCAGCTGAAAGATGATGCAGTAGCACTGGTGGATGTTTTTGCGCCCACTGATTTCATCCTCAACTCACCTATTGGCAATGCTGATGGACAGGTGAAGACTAATTCAAATTTGTTCTCTTGGACTCAAGGATGAACTGATTAGATTTTGGTTGTCAAAGGTCTAGGTGACTGCGACCTCATAAAACACGTCAAGAATTATGACAAAATTTCACACAAAGGTCTAATAGGATAAAATGATGAAGTAATTACATGTTATATAATGGACAGGTAATAATGCAGGCTCCAGCTTAAGGCCCACTTAATTTTAGCTGTTGTCTTTTAGTGGTGTGTATCCCCAGACAAGTTTTCAATTAATTGCATTACCACAAACCAGCTGATACATGGTGAATGAGGGGCCTGAGGCACCAAGGCAGTTGCCCTCTTTGCCCAGTTGGAAATCCAGCTGTGTTTGTGAGTCACAGTCATGATTTATGATTAATTATTTGGAAGCTTATATTCAAAGCAAGACGGAAGTGTGGAGGTTATCCTTAGCTCGGATATATGTTATATAACCTATTTCTGAATCTGGGCCCAAATGCAGAACTCTGCACTCAATGGGATCACAACAGTTTATTTTTACTAGAAGTGTATTAATCTCTAGGTCAGAGTTGAGCAGGCAGAGGCAAGATGGTCCAAGGGGTTAGATGGAATCCAGGCCTGTGCTCCAAGGCAACTGAACAGACAGAGCATGGTGACGATCCTCCAAATAACCAAAGGAGCAGGACCGGCACAGAGTGTGGACTGTGTTGATGATAAAGCTAGACTGCGTTCCCTGCGTTGGGTACAGATAAGTTGTATCTGACTCTATCGTTGGGCTGCAGGTCATTTTGGGCTGGATCCTGGATCCCAAACCAGTTCTACTCACTTCACAACAGAACAGCGCATTAGGAAATGGTTCCATATGTTAGAAGAAACAAATGATTAGAGGTCAGGATCTTTTTTTTTTATCAACAGTAAGCACATAAAAACTTCCTCTGGCTCATCTCCGCGTTTCTCCTTCACGCAGCTTTACAAGAACCTGTGGTCGACGGTGATGCAGGGGAGCCAGGCGCTGGACCGTCCCTCCTGGTGGAAAGAGTTCTGCTCAGACAAACCCGTGGTCGGATCCCTGCGTCCAAAACTCTAGAACCCAGACCAGCTCTCTCTCAGCGACAACCCCAGACACTAACAATGCAGCGGTTAGTGTACATAGTACACATACCATGTCTTTATAACACCGCACAAAACCATCCTATATGCAGAGTAATACAGTAAACAAATAAACAGTGGAGTGTTTATTACGGTGGGAACAAAGAGGGTCATCAGATGCAGACCTGGACCCAATTGAGCCAGTTTCCATGCAATAAAATGATCTGCAGATCAAAAGGTAATGAAAATAACCGTCCGTTGCTTTAGATTCTAAATAATGTGCTCCTTATTCTCCAGCAATACTAGCTTACTCACAAGAGCCAGTTTGTTTTCCTTTCAGTGATTTCAAAATATTAACAGAAAATGAAGAATGATTTGACCTGATTTCATTTGGACTTGCTGTTTCCAGTATGCTGCCACATTTATGTAGAATGAATATGATGATAGGTTGATTTAAAGTCGTATACTGATTAAAAACGGTTTCAATTCAGTTCAATTTTATTTATATAGCACCTTCCACAATCAAAATTGTCTCAAAGCGCTTTACAGAGACCCAGAGCCTGACCCC
>JBBMJY010000016.1:13172053-13189725 GCA_037833715.1 Toxotes lorentzi
AGGGAATTACAGTAGTCCAGCCTAGAAGTAACAAATGCATGGACTAGTTTTTCAGCATCACTCTGAGACAGAATGTTCCTAATCTTATTCATATTGCGCAGGTGAAAGAAGGCGGTCTTGGAGACTTGTTTTTATTTTTAATGCCATCCAGAGTAACTATATGATGAGATAAACTGTTTCTGAGGTGTTTCATTTGAGGTTTGATTTCAGCTTCACTGCTGAGCTGCGTGTGTGTCACAGGAAGTCAGTCACTGACCACCATGATCACGCAGTGTGGCACAAGTTTTATCTAGACATTCAATTACAATGTGCCAAAACTTGTATGAGCATTCCTACAGAAGCCCAGCAGCATTCACGTTAAATGATGTGCTGTCATGTTGTTCTCTACCTCTGACCTAAAGTACCTTTAAGCTGCATTGACTTCAAGCAGATACTCTGCTTTCTGACCCATGTCAGGCTAAGCTGCTGTGGCCAGTCCAGGACCTGGGTGTATATGACCAGATTTATCTGTATGATAATTTGTGAATGAAGAATGTTCACGACTGTGTCTTCGTATGCTCAAAAACACCAGCCAACATAAATAAATTGAAATCCTACATTTGTCACTTACATTGAGATGGATTTTTCTGTAATATTTACAGTATGTACAAGGTTTGCAGGATCTGAGAAACAGTTTTCTCTGAGACTTTCAATTTATTTAGACCCTTGTGAGTATTTTGTTAAAATAATAATAAAATATAAAAAGTGTGCTGGAGTCAAGACGTGGGTTAGCCTAGCTTAGCATAAAGGCAAGCTAGCTTTTCTGAGAACAGAAGCAGCTAGCCTGGTCCTGAGCTTCTGAGTTCAAAAACACACCAACGCCTCTAAAGTTCACAGACTAATATTTTGTATATTAAAAAAACAGACATGACACTGATGTCGATCTTCTCACCTAATTTATTTGCTAAGAAAGCAAATGAGGTTATTTCCAAAACTGTCCAACAATTCCTTTAAAAGGAGGAAAATAAGATGGAAGAACACACAGACATTGATGCTTGTCTTCACTTAAAATACAACCAAAAGGAATAAGGTCTGTTCCCCCTACTGGAGGTCCAAGGCATTACCTACAGAGCAATGATAAAGCAGCCACTACAAACCAAGCACAGAGAAAGATTTAATGTACAGAGATAAAGGTTTTGCATCACCGAGAGCATCTTAAAATTAAAAACGCTCTTTGAAGCCTACACATTTCTATCACCACGCTGGCTAGTTTCGACTCCAGCCGTGCATCTTATTTATATTTTGCATGTAATAACGTTAGTCTTCAAAAGTACTAGTAACTACAGCTGTAAGGTTAATGTAGTGGAGTAAAAAGGACAATATTACCCTCTGAAATGTAAAAGTATAAAGTCTCACAAAATGGAATTACTCACATAAACTACGTAAAAACTAGCATACTAAATGTACTTAGTTATGTTTTTAATCTCTCGACTAACCCAACCTGCTTTACTCTTTCAGAACACAACCACCTCAACCTCTTATTGTGTTAATCTTATAGTCTGTTTCAAGGATAAAATATAGTCTTAATTTCAATAGCACTGTATACTGATGTACAAAACGTTCTCTACACGTCTTCTGTGAAATGGTTCAGCTCTGAAGAAACTTTGTCAAACGGACAGAGAAAGGCTCATCTTAAATGACAACGCATGATTGTTTTCCCAGACATCAAGACGACAACGACGTTTGTTTTTTCACAGAAGTTGATGCTACTTCACAGGAGACAGGAGAATATCTATTATTGCCAAAGACAACTAAAGTGCATGCTGCTTTACCCACTAACTCAATGGTTTGTACAGTAATTCATGAAACATACATTAATATAACATTTAACCCTATAAGACTTTATAGGGTTTGCAGCACAATGTGTCAGCATTTTATTCACTTGTATACAAAGGATATCGCCATCACATTTTTCAAACAAAGTGCTATAAGTAACCAAAAAAAAAAAGTTCATTAATGCAATTCAGTGTTATCAACCTTGACCTTTGTTTGTGTGCCAGCAGGGGGGGGTGCTCTGTATATAAAGATAAAAAGATACCCAACTCTGAAATAAGAATTCAAATCTCATACTGAGAATAAAAAACTCTGGAAATTTGCTGCTTTTTTTTTTTGTCAGCTGGTTGATAAATCGGGGGAATTTGGCACTACGTTAGGCTTCCCTTTAAACACACCACACATCCAAAATTTCAAAATAAAAGCATTACTTTCCGAACACGCATCAACAACCACTGTTGTTGACAACCACTGCGATGAAGCCAATCTTAAAAGTTTTTTTTTTTCATTTTTAATATCGAGTGTTTCTTAGGTATCCCTGACTTTGTACATGCTTGTGATGTGTGTCTATACTATACCGTTAGTAGACAGTAAGTAGACAGTAGTGTCAGGTTGTAATTAATGGCTTTGTTAATGGTTAATAAATCTTTTAATGACAAAGCAGTCTTTTGCAGTATCAGGCTGCAACACCGAATAAATGTTGTCCTTATCAGCGGCTGATTGATTTGTATATTATGATCAATTATTTATTAACATTAATAAAGCCATTAGTTATAATTTGAAACCCTTATGTGAAAGTGGAATTGGAAATGGTTAACCCCAAATTGTGAGTAAATCAGTCCGACAAGCTTGGAGTTAAATGCTCTTTTGTGTTTTTGATCATCAAATTTAAAATGGTGTTGACTGATATTCATCAATACACTTTTTTGGGGGGTGGGAGGGGGGATTGAACAAAAAAAACCAAAAAACTTCAACCTTAAGGTCATACCGTTCTTAAACAAAGTACTTTTGGTGACTGAACGGTGATTCGTCCGATCCATCACCCACCCACACTACAAAGCCAAACAAATAAAGTGGCCAGAAATCTTTAAGACAGGGTGCTTCAAAAGTCAAGCTGCACCAGAGCGAACTAAGCGAACACTGAAAACAGGATGTTTTTATTTATTTATTAATATTCTTTTTTTTTTAAATAAGGTGATCAGTGATTGGTTGACAGGTTTTTTTTTTTGTCTTTTTTTCTTCTATGTATCACAACTGGCAGCTATTTGTTTCCTCAAAATGAAGCTGTCATGAGGTTTGGGGCCATTCAAGTGTTAACAGTAAGTCTTCATTCTGGTATCACTCAAGCTCCAGTAGCTTTTCAGCGCAATGTACAGTATTTACATGACTTACAGATTATGATGACAAGACAACAACAACAACAACAACAAAAAGCATGTTTATCATAATCTCTTGAAGGATACTTGCTATGTTAGGGTTATGTGAAACTTAAAGGGGTTTATTTGATTGTGAGGAGAATATCAAACTAATTGTACAAAGTATGTTTCAGCTAGTTAGAGTTTACTATACTAAATGGTATTGTGTGTGTGTTTGGGGGTGGCGGGGGGCTGCATATGTACATTTCTTCATCACTAGACAAAGCCTTTGAAAATCTTTATCATCTTCATACAGAAGATGCACATGGGTTAAGATGATTGTTGCTGTATTTGTTTTAAATGATCTCTGTACTTTTGGTTTCTTGTGATCACGAACTCAATAGATACCAAACTGACTTCTCATGATCATCAGAGACAAAATTCATGTGTGGTTCTTCATCTGCAACTAGCGCCTCTGAGTCGTCATGGTCGATAATAATAACTCAGAGCTGGAACCCAAGTTTCAAAGCACCCTGGGGTCTCATTTACGACTGGGGGTAAGACAGAACGTGAGATTGATGGGCAGGTCGGTGCCACATCGGTGTCAAATTGGACCTTAGCCTGAAAGCCAAGCACTGGATTTACTAGTCGATGTACACCGAAGCTCACCGAAGTGTCCTTCAAAGGGGGTCTTGTCTCATTCTTGAAGACCGGGTAAAAAACTCTGAGAGACATCTGAAAGGTAGTTGGGATAGAACTTCCTACGCACCAAAACAAGCCAGTTGATGTGGTTGGGTATCAGATCAGGATGCCCTTCTGGACATCTAGCCTTTGACTGGTTTCCAAGTGGATACTCCAGGGTAGACTAAGAACCAACTGACAGGATTATGTCAGGAAGATCTGGAGGATAAGGCTAATGATATGTAAATTTGGGCTTACCTAGTGGATAAATGGGAATGATTGATGATCAGCTAACACAAGGTCCAGTAAACCAGCTGTGCTCTACCACCAGAGATTCATGTCTGACACTAGTAATACTATCAGGATGTTTAATGAAACTAGCCCAAGGGTGGTCCATTACTTAAGGCTGGATTACCAACCAAGCAAAGGAGTCAACTGTTCCGTCCTAATGGACTTCCAAGAGCACTAGGTTAAACAACGGGCCACACACCAAACCAGGGCCTACGTCTTAGTCCAGCCTAGGAAGACTATTCACAACTTATGAGTGGGAGGAACCAGGGGCCCAGTAGGGGACTCAGCTCCTGTTTAAACACAGGGATAATGGCACATACTTTCCGATGTTCTCCCAGATGGATCATGTCAGAATCTGAAGCATGAGAACACAGTTTGGGTTATGTTACACCAAGATGACAAAATAATAATTACACTATAATACTAATGATCACAAGAAAGCAAACTGTATGAATAATTACATCCATGGCTTCTCCAACCTTGCATATTTTCACATGTTTACTCCAGACAGGAAATAATAGGCATTAGATGAGAGGTGACTTTCTTTGGTTACGAACAATTGGGTAAAAATGGCCTCCCCTTTTGTTATGCTTATATATATGTCAAGTAGGCAAACTAAATATTACTAATTTTAAAAAAAGGATGTCAATTTAATCATTTATTTCCTTTTTGTAAAACTTTTTAAAAACTGACGCATAATTTAGCTTTCATCAAAAAAAAAAAAAAATAGGCCCAGTCATTTCGTAGAAAATTGCATAAAGAAAGAAAAAGGTGGTCAAAGTTAAGATAAAAGCTGTGTCCAGGCAATGGGAAGGTCACATAGTTCTATAGAAACTGAGGTGTTTTGTCCAGTCAGATTGGTGGACATTATGGACATTTGGGGGAGGTTTCGAGAGTGTTCAGTGCTATGGATGCCATTTTAATGTTACAACATAGAGGCTAATATGTAGCCAATACCGCAGATGTGGTAATATAAGAAAATAACGGACTACAGGTTGGGGGAGGCCAAAGAATGCATAGTGGACTGTCGCTTGCCAAGTTAATTATTTTGTATATGGTGACATTGGTGTCTGGCGTTGTGCTTCTACCGTGGCAACTTAGCAAAGAAACAGGCCTGCAGCAACGCTAGCAGCTGTGCTTAGACACAGTCCTTTGAACTAAATGCTAACATAAGTCACAATTAACATGTTGGTGTTTGGCAGGTTGAATGTTTACTGTGTTAGACGCCTTTAGTTTTGCATGCTAACATTTGCTAATTAGCGCTAAACAATAAATAACAGAAGAGGCTGAAGGGAACGTCATGCGTTATATAAGGTATTTGGTCATAAAACAAAGTATTAGACTAACTGAAATATTGACCTGATGATGGCGCTAGATGAAAAGTAAGAGGATCACCAGTATTACTATAATATTTCCAGAGGGAAGAGAAGTATTTGTGATTTTAGCCAAATCTGCGTCATAGATGTTAGTCCACTGGATATGTTTAACCTAAAACTTAAACTACTGGTGGCACTATGGATTCATCCTCTGGGCACCTTGAATTTTCTCTACCAAATTTCATAACGGTCCATCCAATAGTTGTCTTCATACTTTTGTCTGGACAAAAGCAGAGGACCAACATACTAACCAACACTGCCATCCCTAAAACCATGCAGTCAGTGTGGTTAAAAACCGGAGCCCAAGCTTAAACTGAAGAGGCTTTATCGTTACAATAGTTGCTTCCAAATTAAAGGACAGGAGACAAATTAAAGGAAAAATGTGACTAAAACAGTGGACAAACAGATGCTTACCAGGGTTCAAGAGCTCACTGAATTGTTTGATGGATATGAAAATGATTTTTAATCATATGCTATGGCCTTTATAGTCACCACATCTCAACTCAGCAGAACTGAAACGGGAGAATTTGGATTTTAATGGACAAATGCAAGTATTGTCCTTGGCCACAGTATAATGACTGTAGAGGTTATTGTTTTCTGACATGGCTGAACCTTCTCTTAACACTGCTCTCATTCTGGTATAGTGACAGAGGGAACTCTTATTCCTAAAATCTAATTTTACCAGCTAATATTAGCAGTGCTTAAATCTATTACACTATGTTTCTGTTAATTCTAACACAGCTATCTTCGTTCTTCTCCGTGCGTTAGCTGAAGCCATTAGCAAACTGCACAGTAGTCTGTTAAACCTTTTCGTTAGCATATTGTTTGGCATTACATTAGCAATTTACAAAAGTTAGCCTAGATTACACTCACAGCTTCAGAAGTTAATTGTTTCTGTTAACATTTTTATTGCAGCATTTAATAAAAAATATTAAATTAGTAACTTAATAATAATAATAATAATAATAATAATAATAATCAACCAAAAAAAAGACATAACTTTGACCATAACAAAGGGTAAATGGTAAGCCATTTTGTGACTGAGCATGTGCATTTCACTAACAGGCTTTGTTTGTTGTTTCTGCTGAGATTTGTTGCCGCTGTTTCTTAAGTTATGCAGATTCAGCCATCAAGCATCAGAGCAATGGGATCTGTGACTTACCCCCTATTTGATCCTAAACTATTCATTTTCATTCAAGCTTAGACACAACCTGTCTGCGTAGTTTTAAATAAAGTGCCCTCAGAGTTGTGCAGATTTAGTAACCCAACTCAGCTTGTGTACATATTTAGACGTTTCCTATTTACAGAAAGAACAGAGATGAAAAGATCTGAGATTCCCTAAGGGTACTTCATTTGCATGTTGACTGTTTTAAGTTTCTTTTTTTTTTTTTTTTTTAAGGTTTCCTCACTGCTACCAGCGTGAGAAAGCTTCGTCACTCTTATAACACCTTTCCATGTCATGAGACATACAGGGGGTGAACATAATATCAAAAACACCTGCAATCACTGTAATAAAACGGAAATTCAAGCTAAGCTAAGAAGACGATGATTCAAAGCTGTGGGGATTCTTGAGGCTATACTTTGTAGTGTTGCATTAGAATCCAGTCACATCAGCATTTCTAATGAAGTTTTGGGCCAAAATCCATCCAAGACTCTTCCACGCTGCTTTGGTTAAGTAACTGGATTAGTTGCAAACCATCTTGACCAGCTAACCTTGGATTTAACTGCCCTGAGGCTCCTTTCAAATTAGGCCTCGTGTTTTTTTTTTGTTTCCTTTTTCAAAATTAAATTGTTAACATTGCTTTTGAATATGTTGCCTAGATCTTTATGCTTTTTTTTTTAAGTACACCCTCTTTTTATTTGAACCTTCCTATCTCTCTCTCTCTCTCTCTCTCTCTCTATATATATATATATATATATACACATACATATACATATATAGGGGCATTAAATATATTACATACACCTTAAAACTACAGCCTTAAAATGGTACTTGGTCCAATAATTTTATAGTTGTATCAACACACCTCTGACACCAATTGAATTTTAGAATCTTTACAAATGCAGTGTTTGTCACAGACCTATTGCAGCCGATTACATGATGTTTGTAATTTTATGTCCACACCGTGTATTTGTTGTATTTGTCAAACTCAGTGCATTCTTAGAAATTCTGTTTTGTAGAAACTACATTTTGTTTACTTGGTTTCTGTCTCCCCAGTACAGAGGATTGTGTTTTTCTGTTAAGTGTAATTGAGTTGTGTCCATTCATTGTTGTCTAGACCCTCGTCTTCATTCCTCCCTGGCTTTTTCATCTTCTACTCTCTCTGTCCTCCCTTCGTAACTAGATGACATCTGACTCCACCACACACTGCTCGGTGTACTCCTTCACCAGCTCCACGCTTAAGGTGCTGTGGCAGAATTCGGCCATGGGCTTCCAGAGCGGTGGGTCCAGGAACATCTGGCACATCACATGACCCTTCAGGGTGGCTGTGTGCCGCTGCAGGTGGCACAAGAACTGCTGCCGAGCCAGGTCCAGGTCTTTACCGAACATGTCAATATTCAGGTAGTACCTGGTTTAAAAAAAAAAAGTGAGTCAGCTGACTGAGTAGAAAGAATGACTTGTTCGGTCGGATGTCATGAGTATCTTTAAGCAAATATGTCTTGTAAACTTAAAGCTCTAGTGCCCCCTGGTGTTACTATCAAAGATACTTTGATAGACAGCAATGCAGATCACTAGATTATTGTTCAGTTACTTATTGACAGTAGATGTGCCTGAATTAACGACTAACATCTGCCTGGCATGATGAATAAATAAAGAAAAGACAATTACCAGTCATCTCCAATGGGCACCCTGAAAGGGAAGGTACAGAGGCTAGCCACGTTTGGGTTGGACACATTATCCACCATCCAGTCAATGTCCTTCTTCAGTAGGATGGCCATGTTACTGGGCACAGGCTTGAATGGCTGCCAGTCTTGAATGATGGTAGCATTAGGAAGGACCCCATGCATCAGGTCAGTAGTCAGATACAGCCGGTGGATAGCTGTATGGTCGAGACGCACTGGAGGAGAGTTGGACAAAGAGGATTGGATGTCTCCACCTAGACCGAGCTCAGACAGACGCAGCTTGAGATCTTCAGCTCTGAAGCGCACCAGAAGAATACCCTGTACATGGAAAGCATGTGTGAACAAAGAACTACAACAGGAAACACTGAAAGTGTCAGTACCAACAAGCACAGGAGTTCTCTTACTCTTTTATGGCTGATACCTGCTTGGTTATGATGCGATACTTCTGGAAGTCCTTGGGTCCGAGTTGATCATCCCGGGTCAGGCGGGTTACTTTGACCTCTGGGTACTTGGATTTGACTAGTTCGCAGCAAAAACGGAGCAGGACCCCTGCCACACCTTTGCCCCTTTCCTGAGGGGCGACACGGAGGCCTTCCACCAGCATGGTCTCCCCGTCATCGATCACACACACTGACTCCAGAGCAATCTGTCAAGCATCATAGAGGGAGAGGGAAGAAACAAAAAGAACAACGATCACACTGACCGTTTTTTAAAAAAAAAACTTTACACCTTTCCCAGCAATACTTAGTAGCAAATGTGGTTACTTTTTCATTAACAGTGTGAGAGATTACGATTTGGAATTCAGCAATTAAACTCACAGTTACAGTCAGTAACAAGAGCTTTATCTGGTAAAGCATGCAGATTTATTTATATTCGTGTGTGGTGGTGGCTTCCTTTCAGCCCATATATAATCAGGGGATAATCCAGTAATCCAGGTCTCAGGTGGTTTAATTTGTTGGTTTTACCCCTACTTCTGGCACTAAATGCACTTTTAGTATCATAATGTCCAAAGATTAACTGGTGGGTCCTAAAATGCCATTAATGCCTATAATGTCTGTATATAATGGTTTTTTAACTTACCACTTTCCCCTGTTTGCGGGCCAATATGACTGTGCGGTTGGTCTCCTGCAGCCAGCTGGTGTATCTAGTTGGCAAGTAGTCAAGGCCTCCATAGATGTCCTGACTCATAGCCATGATCTCATCGAAGTCCTCCTCAGTGGCCACAGTGAACTGTAGGCCTGCCTGGGACAGGGCCTCTGGGAGCTGGGGCATAGTCAGGCTGGTATCAATCTTCATCTTGAAACAACTGATGAGATACAAAGTGGAGGAGAGATTATTGAAGATTTATATTTATCTTTTTTCCTTTCTTTATCTTTTTTTTTTTAAACCAGGATTTAGGAGAGCTCAAGAGCTGTCCAGACCTGGTGACAAATCCTGGGTGGATTTGTCACCTGATATCAAAAATGGATGTTTTGATATCGAAGCAACAACAAGCTTCCAAAGTATTATGTCATCTTCTTGGATAACAGCTGTTTGTATCTGATTGTCATGATGTAATCACTCCAACAACAGGAAACAACTGTGTCCATTCCTTATGCAATGAACATCTTAATCAAAAATGACACATTCATTCAGTCATTTCCTGCCAATTAAAGTGAAATCATGGAAAGAAGAATCAAATTGGTAGGTATCGATCACCAATTGCATTGGCTTGGGTCAACCAGCAGCCATATTTACTTGTAACATGATCAGGGTCAATGTCTATGTCAACTGACATGAGGTCAGTTGAATGAGACACATAGAGAGGTGTGTCTGCAGAGGGAAGGACCAACCTTGTGGCAGTTGGCGAATCTGTTCTACAGAAAGGTTCGTCCAAAAAGGTCTCAAGGTGTTTTTTTTTGGGGGAGGGGGGGGCGTGGGGGGGGGGGGGGGTTGGCAAATCTCTAATCAACCAATGGTTAACCTGGTGTTTCTAGGATCTGGCCCTGCTGTTGCAGTCCAACTAAAAAGGCCTTATTTAATGAATTACACGAGGCTAGAAACATAGAATACAGAAACCTCAGCACTGACCCATCAGTAAGCTTTATAATAACATTTGCTTGGATCTGAAAGACAAATGGGTGAGAAAGGGACGGGTTTAGCACAGGAATGAATAACAGGCAGGACAGAAAGTGAATAATGCTGCCAAAACCCACATATTACAGGAAATCAAGCCTGCACCACATTATGCAAGCCATGGTGGACAAACCATCACCACCCTCTCAAATACTACAACTACTGACTACCACACACTGGCAAAAGAAACACAACAAACACAGTCCCAAAAGCACTGACCACAGGGGAACCAAACACCGCTGGGAGAGATAAGAGCCAGGTAGCTGAATTAGAAGTACTTCGTAAAAGGGGAAGGTGGATGAATGGATCCAAAAACCAAGACAGAAGGAAACAAACAAAACCCACAGATGAGGAAGGCTGAAGAGAAGAGGCAGAAACAGAAAAATGGGACAAAACAGATAAATGACAGCAGGTGGAACACCTATTTTGATCCCAATGTCTTTCTTTACATCCAAATGCACACCCTAACCCCCCCCAATACCAATATTAATACACTCTGATACCCACTCCACATTGCAAACATGAGCATTTGTCCATAGCTTAGCTAAAGAATTGATTGGGGGGAGGGGGGGTCATGGGAGTGGGTACACAAAGTGTTCTTGCAGCAGTTTTGTGGGTCCAAGCAAAATGTAATTAAGTTTGAATATGGAATGCTGAAGAAACTGCGCCACATAAACCGAGTGAGCATTCAGATCCCAGGTGTTTGGTTTGTGCGCTTAAGAAAACGATCAAAAACAAGAGGATTGCTCTTAAGAGTTTTGCATTTAATAAGGTTAGAATCCAAGGTGGTAACAGAAGATGCAGTAAAGTGTGATCAAATGAAATAAAACAAGCTTGTGCGAAAATAAAACATGCAACATAAGAATCCATACAAAAGAGAAGTGATACAATATAAAATAGAACAAAATAATGTAAGTATGCACTTAACATACAGGAACGTATAGGGAGGGCTGGGTATTGAATCTCAGTAGTTTTTGAATATTGATCAAATTGTGTTGGAAGTACTGTAAGTTGCACCCACTGATGAGTTATCCTACATTTAAAAAAATTCTCTTATTTATTTGTGTTTTTAAAAAAACATACATATATTCACAGTTCAGAATGCTGTACCTATACCTATGCACTACAGTCCTTGTCCTCCAAACATGAGCTCCATGCACAGCAAATGTCCAGCATCCTCTTTTCACTTGCCAATAAATAATGAGTTTTACTAGGAGGGAATAACTAGTGGGATATTCACCTCAACTGAAGCCATGACCTCCACGAATCAACCCACAGGTCTGCAGTAAAACACTCAGGCTTGTATTGACACTGATGACAAACAGATAAAAACAATACCCAGCCCTAGCTATGGGTGGCACAAAGTAGACGTCAATGCAAGTATAATAACCAGGAGACTGCAAATTGTACTTGAAGTCCAACACCGATCTTAATAATCTAGCTAAGACCAGTCCTGGCTACTGAAGCAATACAACTGTACTCAGGCTTATGAAACTGCTATACACAGATTTCAAGTGCTGCTAGCCAAACAAGCAGAGGAGGAAGGAAAGGAAGCCCAGCATCCAACTACTGACCTTTAACTTCCCTCTACACAGCATGGAATCGTTTGGCATTATCATCACCACCATGGTGAATGTGCCAAATACAGGAAAGAAACAATACCAGGGACTCAAAACTCTAGATAACAACAGACAACAGTCATTTAGGACTGTAAGAACACAGATCCGAGTACTGTCCTAGACTGATGACATGAATTCAATACAACACATGTATATCGTTGAACGCTGGGCACTCTGGAAGACGTGGTCGTCACAACTGTAGGACTCGCTGTGACCACGGTCACTCCCTCGTCCCGTTTCATATGGCTGTTCTGCATTAGCTTCAACCTTACCAATTGGACCACCTCGGCGTGGAACGCATCTGTCCCATTGTGGACGGATGGTTGCGAAGAGAGCAGATTAATGGGACAGAAGGGGTTGAATTAAAAGATGGCCACAGAGACACTGGCAGAGTTTCACAATCACATGGAAGCCATGAAGCAAGAACCACACAGGAAAGAATAATACTATACTGAAGCACCACTTCAACAGTAAGAACTACGCTCAAGTCGCCAAGACAAAAGAGATACCAGTGATCCTTTACCCTTTTGTGTAGTAAGATGACCAAGGTGGGACAGGGCAAGTGCAAATATGAAGACCCAGAAACTCCCAACAAAGCAAGAAGAAAGGATTCCACCTCAAATCCAGCACACAGGGATTGTGCAACCCCCCTAAAAGAGGAGGACCAGGGCCAAGTCACTATCAAGGTCAGTGTCCTGAGCCAAATACAAACCACCAATGAGTACATCCATATGTTGCCATCCAAGGATGAAATGTTATCAGTGTAGCAAGTAGGGAATAAGGAAGAGGTGGCTGACACTGGAAAATCCTGGCTAAGGCCAGGTCACCACAAACAGAATATGGCTGCACAACAGGGCCCAAGGTGCAGACTGTGCAGATGACTCAGCACAAGGCAAAGAAAGTGGCATCAACATCGAAAAGGTAGAATGTGGAAGGTTTGAGAAACACAAGGAGGTGAAAGAAAAGCTATAGAAAATGTGTAGAATGTGAAGACAGACGTGGTCCCAGTGGTGGAAGGAGCACTCAGGGGTGTTTACACAAAAGTACAGAAGCTCGGGTAGATTCCAGGAACCAAATGCAAATGTAATGCACAGAATCTTCACATGCTGAGGCCTCTCGGTTGAGAATCCAAGCACAAGCCATATGTAGCATTACAGTAGGAGTCCTCAGTCTTTTGACACATTATATTGATAGTCTGTCGTGCTTATCAATATGTCCATTGTTGGTGCACTTTTTGGCAAAAAAAAAAAGAAAAGAAAAAGGCAAATAGATAAAAGCATATGCTGCCCCCCCAAAAAAAGCAACAAAATAACAAAAGGTTTTGAAAACAGCATTTATTTAAGATCTAGCATCCTTTACATGTTAATTTGTGAATACATGAGACACGTGTACAGGCTAGCTGCTGCTAAATGCTACGGGAGTGCAATTAGAGTGCTGCTGCAATGCTAATGGCACTCCAGAGCAGAACAGACCTCAGGCCTCTGGCCTCAGAAGTGATCTCGCTGAGGAAGTTCAGCAGCGAGCAGGTCAAATGCTGTGAGTGAATAGCAGTGCTATGGCTAAATTAGAGTACGCAAAGCCTACGAAAAGAGTAACGTAGAATAAAATGGAAGTCCATTTGTTCTGTCAGGCTTGGGTGAAGATTAGATCTGAATCATGTCTGTTGCAGACAGGGTGTTCAATGTTTGACAAACACCTTCTAGATTACATTCTTCACGGAGATGTGGAAAACTTTTTTAGAAATCTTTGTTTTACAAAAAAAAATGGACGCTTTTGCAAAAACCCAACCACAGGACATCATTTTGTGTTCTGTCTTACTGTGTCGCTGTATCTTTCCTCAGGCTTCCATCAGCCCTTTTTCATTACCTGTTAATTTGTGTCTGTCCTATGTGTGTGTGTGTGAGAGTGGGTGTTTAAGCACTGTCTTTTGATGCCATTAAGTGATTCGATTGGAGGGGAGGGGGGCTCAGTCTGTCCCTTAGGGGGAGTTGTTGGTTTGTAGAGGCTAGCACGGAAATGCTAGACATGTTCCAATAATCTATCAATCAGCCGTGTGAGCTGTAAGGGTATTTGTAGTGAAAACACTGTCTGGTCACAGCAGACACACACAAGTACACATGGTGGACACTGGTATTTTTCCATCATGCTTTGATGCTTTGAGATGAGCCATCAGGCTTGGCTGGGTACTCCAGTCCTGCCAATGAGAGCAATGTTTTTTTTTTTTGTGTGTGTGTTTCTTTCTCACACAGTCATTCTGATTCATTCTTCCTCTTATTACACTCTCATGCTCTTGCTTTTCTCCTCTCTTCAGCTGGCAGCAAACTCCAAACAAAATGGAATTTGGCACCTTCGCAAAGACTCATTGAGCTGTCGTCAAATACGCCACTGAGAGCAAATCCCAGTTCGCTGCCTGCTTTTTTGGGGGGGTCTGGTCGTTTAATAGTGCCACATGCCACAAGAGGGAGCTTTGGAGTATGTGCACAGAAAACGCCCATCACATGACTTTGTGAATTGGCCAAGTTATGGAGTTCAAGGATGACGGTCAACAAAAGTTTTTGGCACCTAAGAGAATGTAAAGCATTCTGAATTTTGCTCACACGAACAGCAGTCAGGATTATCCTTGGTTTTGACCGAGGTAGGACTACGAATGAAACCAGCAATGACCACAAATAATAGTTAAATATCAGTGATTGGTGATTGAGTTTCAGCAGTATCTGCCAAGATCCACCATATTGGGAGAAATCATCCAATTATAAGGGGTAGCATTATGAGAATTGTACACTGTACTTCAAAAACAATTGAAGTACTACGATTGGCATCGTAGTGGCTACGATGCCACTTGACTGATGTCAATCAGTCAATTGGCATCGTAGCCACTACACGCTGGCAAGCAAAGGGAAATATTGGCCCGCATTCCTGTTCGTGAACATCCTATTTAGTCTTATTAACGCACCAACTTTGATTTATTTGGAATATACTGCCAGCTCTCCTCTTTGTCTTCCCCCACTTCCACACAAGAACAGAACAGACCATCATATTGAAAATAACAGGTCTCTTGAGCGCCTGAATAATACAAAACTCAAAGGAACACACCATGTCTTCGGTAGATTATCCTGTTGGTCAAGTGGTGAGAACATGGACACCAAAATCATTCATGTCTCCTGGGTAGATCCTTGGCTCCAGTGCTTCATGCCAGAAGACTCCATGCTGACGCAAACACATAAGCATACCACCCTGTTGCGCGATAGCAGGCTCCATGTCATTTTTCCCACGCAGCCCCGCCTATACATGAAACAAACCAGTGACACACAGGCACCAGAAAATGATTAGTTGGTAAATCTGTCAATCATCAGTCTTGTGCTTGTTGCCATGAAAACAAGACAACTGTGCGATATACGACATTTTCACCAAACCCTGTTTGGTTTAGGTGTAGGATTAGTTTTAGAAAATGCATGTGTACAAAATTATACCTGTTTCTATGCATCATACTTCCAAAAGTGATATTCTGCAGTAATTTTGACCAACTTTTGACTTGTTGTACATTTCAGTTTGGAGGATTTGCTTTCATTTCATAAAATCAAGTGAAATGTCTTGAGATGTCCTGACCGACCAGCAGAGGGCACCCAGCTTACCCATGGCTAATTATTACAGTAACTAACGCAAAAATATTGTTGTAGTAGCGTAAAACATGATATTTTTGTTGTTGGAACGTGGAATATGTTTTATGTCCACTTCATAAAGACTGCAATCTGCATGACTTATTTGTCATGCAGATTGCAGGGCGTAGCTCACTGACTGTAATGTGTGAGCATGTGACGATACATAAAGAAGAACTGGACTGCCCTTGTGAAATGATGTACATAAAAAAGAAATCTGTACATCACCTTCACCTTGCAGAGCGTAGAGGGCAGAAATCCAATATGGCAATATGGATGACTCCATAGCTTAACATTATAAAGACAGAGGTCATGGTCAATGCCCTTAGGTTTACTGGTAATAAAAGAGCCTCTCCTCTGCTCGAGGTGACCCGCCATTGTTAACAGATCTCTACAAAGGCGAAGCTTGTTTAATTTGAATCTCAAATGTAATTAAGCTTCGTGGTCTGGATTAAATCCTCTTTATTTTAGATGTTTTTTGTTTCATCTCAAATTTGGATTAGCCTTAGAGTATTAAATAGTATCCATGCACACACCTGTATTTTTCATAGCCCTGAATGTTTGTGAATGCCTCCACTAGGGTTCACCAAAAGATACCAGATCATTAAATTCCCAATGAAAATGACCTTAATGTACCATCTAAAAATCAATAGCTTCCATGTTGAGAGAGACATGCAAACCAACACTGGGTCTCACTCTGCAGCAGACCGTTTAATGGGTCACAGTGTGCAGGGTAGAATAAAGGTACCCATTTATTAAGAACGTCAAAGTATCCCTTCACCTAAATGAACAATATGCTGACACATTATCTGTCAGAACTTTGGTTCTCAAAAGCTGACTTATGTTCCTATGTCAAGTTTACTGAGGGTGAACTTGACATAGGAACAGATGCCACTGTGGCAGAGATGTCTATGACAGAAAAAAATCTTTTCTGTATGTAAGTAAACCGAAAGATTTCAGGTTTGAAGACTTAAAGATGAAATAAATAATCTTTCACCTTTATTCCTACACCTCAAACTTATAGAAGTTTATGTCTCATATTAGAAAGTAACTAGATATGGAATTGGACTTTGTTTTGTTTTTTTTACTTTGGTGCCATCTGGTTGTATGGTCAAGCTGCAATCCACCTCCCCCCACACGAACCCTGCCCACACTGCCCCACCCCATCCCCTAACCCACGCCTGTTGTAGACGCAGGTCAGACAGGGGTCATAGCGGATCAAGAACCAATTCCACATTCAGGACACCTCACAAAGATGCAAACATGTCCGAACTTTTTCTGTTGGTTTAAACTTTGATGTTTACAACACCCATTCACGTCACTAAGGTAGCTGACTGTCCTGCAGGATCACCTTTGCCTGTGTCATGCAGGTTGTCAAAGACTTCAAGATCCCAGCTTGTCCATGGTCAGGGCTGTATGCAAAATGTCCTTGCGCTATCCAAGAATTATTTACAAGGCTTATTGTTGCTTATGTAACATAAGTTGAGGTATAATATCTGAAATCAGAGCAACGCAAGTACAGTAGAGATTTTACCAGCAGCTGTTTTATCAACGATGTTGTTCAGCGATGGAGAAAACGCAGTTAGGCAGTGTGGATCATTTGGGACGATCGCAGCCACGTATTTATAAGCAAGGTATCACTAAAGCAATAATTCTTCCAACGGTTACATATATTGTCGTACGGTTTGTAGAGTTTAAAGGTTTGGGGAGTCAAAGATGGCACACGTGCGTCATAAGTTCAAGCGAGAACGAAAAAGCTTTGGTAAACCTCAAAAGATGCAACAGCATCAAGACAGTGGCACTTTGACGCAGAACATCGAATTTGGTGGTAGCTAGCTGGGGGGAAGGCAACAAAAAAAAAAAAAAAAAAAAACGAACGGAGAAAGCTCCCGAGCGAGCAGGTCCGCTAAAAGGTTGCAGGGA
>JBBMJY010000016.1:13205373-13235978 GCA_037833715.1 Toxotes lorentzi
AAGATGGGAAGCTGTGAAAGGGGGGGGGTTTTTAGTTTCAAAAAAACCCCAGGTGAGTCACACGAGAAATAGTTCACATGTGTTTTTTTTTTTTTTTTTTTTTTTTTTTTTTAAGTCTTCACACTACACCCTGCTCATGGGCTTTCACAGAATAAGGAAGCATTCACTACTTGTAGTTTCGTGTGTCTAGTGCGAGTATTGGTGCTTATGTTTTTGAGTTTTCTCGGTCGCAGTGGGGCGCTCGGTTGCTCTCACAACCTCACTGGACTCCTGCAGCATCCCCAGCCTATGGAAGCCTCTTTGCTGATGTACAGGTCTACATGTACCAGCTACAGGGCCCCAGATGCGCAGCGTTTGATTAAATGCTGTGCTGTACATTTGTTGTGAATATTAGGAGTTGGTTTGTCAAGATAAACAGCTGGTGATGCTAATTCTCCAGTCAAGTGCAATTAAAAGCATTTCTGAAGAAGAAGGTGGAACGGATGATTTATATAATACAGCCCGAGTCAAACCTCAAATGGCGAAGAAAACTGCAGTACACTCAGTTGTTAGTTTATTAGGCAAATCTAGCTAAAACTACTGGTGTCTAGTACAACAGTCCCCCCATAAATCCTCCTTCATGAAGGTTCTAATGTTCAGTTTTTATTGAAATTGGTTTAGAGTGGTGTTGATACAAGTCGTTTGAGGTGCTGTTATACTTGTGTGTTGTGTTATATCTTTAGAAACTGGAGGTATGAAGTCTGAAAGATAAGGGGGTGTCTCATTACAAGATGCTATTGAGTTTCTTCATGGAAAATGTTGGACTTTTTATTATTGTATTATTATTTTGATGCATTTGGCTGAGTCTGAGCACAGAATGCTCCTGTAGACCTCTGCATTCATCCCGTTGCTTCCATCAGCAATAAAATGATCAGTAAATACCAGTGTGCCAGTTCCTTCAGCAGCCACACATCGCCCGAGCCAGGACAGAACCAGCACCACATATGATGGATGAGGTGGTGGTTTTGGGGGCTTGAGCTCTTCCTCTAGTTTCCTCCACACTTTCCTCTTTCCTCTCATAGATGTTGATTTATGTTTCATCAGTCCATAGAACATTGTTCTGTAAATCTACCTGTTTCGTTTTCATAAAATCATGAAAATGATTTTCTGCTCATCCACAAGACTTGTGCTGCGCGGTCCACCAGGTTTACCAGATCTACCACGTGTTTTCCTGTTGACTTTGATATCGGTGAACTTCAGCTCTGAACTCTGAGCCATGTGTAAGCTAAATCAGGTCATTTACTAAATGGTCAGCATTTTGAAGCGTCCTGGAGCAAGATACTGAACCCCAAATTGCCTTCAGTGTATGATTAGTGGGGATGTGTGTGTCTGTGTGTGTTAGTAAACCACTGAATGAAGCTGTGTGTTAATGGGTGAATGTGACTTGTAATGTTAAGGTTGATAAGACTCTCCAGAAACAAAAACCAGTGAAGCAGCAGTTCTGAGGACAAGAACACCTTGTTGATGGTTGAGAGGTCAGAGGTCAGACTGGTTGGAGATGATGCAAAGGTTATGGTAACTCAGGTGACCACTCTTTACAACTGTGCCGAGCACAGTAGCCATGCAGCAAAGCTTCTCATCTACCCCACTTAAAACTTGTGTCTGACACTAACAACCATGCCACATTCAAAGTCGCTTAAATCACCTTTCTTCCCCATTCTGATTCTCGCTTTGAACTTCGGCAGCTCGTCTTGACCATGTCTACATGCAAAAATGCATTGAGTTGCTGCCATGTGATTGGCTGACTATAGATATTAACAAGCAGTTGAACAGGTGTACCTAATGAAGTGGCCGGTGAGTGTAAAGATGGCTTCAGATTTTACCTCAAACTACATTGTGGGGTGTCAGGCTTTAGAACAGGATATGACACAGCTAACAGTCTCCCTGTTTCTTTCTCAGCCTGTGGAAGCCCCCTCCCTGAGCAATGGCCTCACCAGTCTCAGTCTACAACTCCAATGCCTTGGACCCACACATCTCCAGCGTAAGTGGATTTACAGTGGCTTCAGAATGTGTTCAGACCCTTCAAGTACTCCTTGTGTACATATGCATTAAGATTACTGACTTTAACTGGTTTGAATCTTACGTACTTCTATGCATGTGTGTGTGTCTGTAGTCCTCCAGAGAGTCCCTGAAGATGGAGTTGTTAGCAGATGTGAGTCTGCTGCCAGGAGAGGACAGAATTATAGGTGAGTGCCTCACACTGTGGCCAAGTGTCCATTTTGAAACTCTGTTTTACTGATAACAAGACTATGGCAAAACTTAGTATATGTTCAGACTTTGTTCGGTCAGTGTGCAAAATTAAGGACGTAGTTGGAAACTGTTGTGAAACCACTGTAAAGATTGAAAAGATGCTAAATGTTGCAGGATGACAGAGTTTGCACATTTTTGACGTCATGGTGTTGTATTTGCATCCAGCCTAGTTTCAGCAGGTTTCAGTCTTTTATCTGTTTGCTTCTCTCCTCCTCTCTGTGCTCACATATCCAGTCATTTAATTCAGCTGACTTCACAATAACGCTGTTCTCACTGTCATGTTTCTCAGTTTCTGTGAGACAGTGACTGAAAGTCAGCCCATTAAGGTCCATGTTAACCAACCGTCACTTCTAAGGGACGTCTTTTGACAACACACACACACAAGTTAAAGACAATGGCTGTGCTGTGGTTTCAGATATATATTTACCTGTAAAATTATCAGTCAGAGTGAAAGTTAGAAGCTCATTCATGTCTATGTCAACCGATGTGCAATCAAATGAAGATGCATAGAGAGGTGTACTTGCAGGGAAATACTGGAGACTCTCTCCTACAGAAAGTAGCTAAGGTTTGTCCTAAGAGTCACTAGATTTGTCGCTAAATGCTTTTTTGAAAAGAGAAAAAAAAGTCATAAAAAGATAAATATATCTGATGTTGACCAACTGACATGTGGTTATGGTAGCTAGTTACCATAAAATCAGTTTACATATGATGTAGTAATGTGTGGACTTGGTCTGTCCTCATTAGTCTCTTGCACTCTTGAGTCGATGGTATTTATAGCCGGCCTTCGCTGCACATCTCTCTTCTCTTTTTCTGCTTCCTCTTCTCTGCACCTGTGGTGATTACAGTACTCACAGCTTACCAACTATAATAACGAGGCCTGAACCAGAGTACTGCTGTGAAAAAGGGAACCTACTCGGAGCCAGCATCAGATATGAGAGAAGACGAGTGAGAGGTCAAATGAATAAGTAATTTTGGTATGTGTCTATTTTCAGATAAAGACATCATCTACATCTGTCCATTCAGTGGAGCCGTCAAGGGCAAAGTGTTGATCACCAACTACAGACTCTACTTCAAGAGTTCAGATACTGTAAGTCCCATTGCGCTCCTGTGGGGTCAGTCAGTAGCTCATGGCTCTGTGTGTGTATCTACCAGCAGTTGGGTTAAATAACATATCTAATAACATCTCTGTGACACACCTCTCTGTGCGTCCTTTGTGGTGTTTTTAACATGGCACTTTGTCCCATTATTACAGGGCGCAGTTCTGTTATTACAAAAATCATATCTCGGGAAATGTCTGGTTAAATGTTCAGCAGTAAGTCAAAGCCACGTTTGAGCTGTCACAGGCATCTTAAAAATGACAAAATGCAAAAGCAGCGTTTCCTTCTCTGTTGCAAACAGAGCACTGCAAAACATTTAAATCAAAAATGACATCAAATACACAGATGAAAAAAAATGGGCCTGTCTCTAAGAATAGTTTTCAACAATAACAGGCTGATTAAAATAGAGTACGTTGTTGAGTCCTGCACGAAAAACACTACATTGTGCCTAGAGATGGGACTTGTGTGTGTGTGTGTGTGCGTGCGCGCGACTGTATTTTTAGAGGCATGACTTTGCGTCGCATAGTAGGTTTAAAAATGTCTAAGAGATCTGAAGTGTTCCTCCCGTTTTATCAGGCTTGATAAAGTACAATGCAAAAAAGGACATTGCTGCTAAACCGGCAACACAATCAATTTTAGGAAACACTTGAATGTGCATGTATTAAATTTAAGAATCCGAGCTCACAGAGGACGGCACTATAACTGGGATTTTACCGTTGAGCAAACATTAACATTCGGTAGCTAATGTAATTTCATGTTAGTGTAATAGGTGCAATGACCTAAACTGATAAATAGAACCAAAGCTATTCTATGGGTCTTTGGGTCATCCAAAGACTAAAACAGTAGGGGGCCGAGAGTGGAGCCTCGCGGCACTCCACAGTGACAGTGACTCCCACATTAAGCATGTTGAATCTGTAATTCTGAAGGTCTCTGGGTTCAGGGGGTTTCTGGGGTCTAGGTCTAGGGTTTCCCAGGTTGTTTGTGTGTGAGCATAACAACGTGCTGACTTTGTGTGTTGCAGGATGTGGCAGTGACGCTGGATGTTCCTTTGGGTGCCATCAGTCGGGTGGAGAAGATGGGCGGGGCATCAAGCAGAGGGGAAAACTCCTACGGCCTGGATATCACCTGCAAGGTGTGTGTGAGAGAGAAATTGTTTTCTATTCAGTAATCTGTGCTGTTTTTCTGTGTTTATATCGATATGTTGATCACGTTGATTTTTCTCTGTCTGCAGGACATGAGGAATTTGAGGTTTGCCTTGAAGCAGGAAGGCCACAGCAGAAGAGATATCTTTGAGCTCCTCTTCAGACATGCCTTCCCCCTCTCACATGGTCTGGTAAGTCAGCGACTGACTTCTACCACCATCTACTGACTGATGGCTGTTTTCTTGCATGTGGGGGAAAAAAAAAATCAGATGATACAGCAAATGTAGTCTCATTTCCTCAGATATATAGATCCACATTGGTTGGATAAACCACGGGGAACCCCTGTTCGGTGTGGAGCACAATCAAAATCATGTATATAGGGAGAATATCTGACTGAGAAAGGACATTTTTTAGCTTACAATCGACCACAGTTTCTTTCAAAGCCCAGTATTCATGCAAATGCTGCAATGCTGAGATGCAGCCTCCTCATACACCATGACACACACCTACCCGCCCACACCACAGCTACATCTGCCTGGCTAATATCTGTGCCAATCTCTGCGTGTTCGAGGTCACTGTGCTGCTGCTGTAATATCACCGTAGTCTGTAAATGAAAAGCCCCCTTCTCTCCCTTTCATCCAGCCTCTGTTCGCATACTTAACTCAGGAGAAGTACGAGGAGAACGGCTGGACTGTCTACAAACCCATAGAGGAGTTCAGACGCCAAGTAAGGAGAACTACAGTGTTACGTCTTTACTATTATAGAGCTGCTGCTGCTTTTTGATACCAGCACTTATCAAAACATAAGGAGAGGGTGAATTCAGTCATTGTCTAATGAGGATCATTGTCTTTTGTAGGGCTTACCTAATAACAAGTGGCGTATTACATTCATCAATAAGAACTATGAGCTGTGTGACACCTACCCCACTGCGTTGGTGGTGCCCTTAAAAAGTAAAGAGGAGGACCTCAGAAGAGTCGCATCCTTCAGGTCAAGAGGACGCATACCGGTGAGCACAAGACCAATCCATAGGAAACTGAACCATATTGTGCATAAGTATAGAATTGGGTGTTTTAACTATATATATCAAAAAGGTCCACTTACTGGCGTTTACTTTACGTCTTGGAAAAATAAGATATATCAGGCTTTGGATTCACAGACAGTACTTAGTTTGGACTGTTGGAATTGTTGAAAAAAAAAAAAACCCATTAAAACATTAAATGACAGCAGTATTATCATTTTAACTAAGATGAATTGAATGGTATATTAAATGGCAGTAACCAATATTACCAGATGGAAAAACTGTTTGTAGCGAGATTGCTTACCTTCTCGAAAGAGTTGTTGTAAATCCAGTGATTAAAATCCAAACATGACATTTCCTAATTTTTTTGGCTGTCATCACTGAATTGTCCCAGAACTAGAATTATTAATATTTTTGTCTCACCATCCAAGGTGAACTCTTCTTTGCTTTGTGCTTTTGTTTAGTCCCTACCCAACGGTTGCCCTGGAAGACTTTGTTGTCAAAAAAATAAATTAAAAAAATCTACCTGACAGTGACTCCATGTTCTACAGCACTTGACTGGCAAATATTTCATCTGCCTCTGTGCCCTAGGTCCTATCATGGATCCACAGGGAGAACCAGGCAGTGATCGTCCGCTGCAGTCAGCCTCTGGTCGGCATGTCTGGTAAAAGGAACAAGGATGATGAGCGCTACCTGGACCTGATCAGGGAGGCCAATGACACCCCCAAACTCACCATATATGACGCCAGGCCCAACGTCAACGCGGTGGCCAACAAGGTCAGAGGGGAAAGGAGCTACTGTCAGGGGTCAGAGGGTTGGTTTGATGTACACAGGAGGGTGCACATTAGGTTACCATCTAATGTGCAGCACTTGCCAGCATCAGTCAGTCTGAAATAGTTGTTAGAAATGATGAGAGAAAAATGGAAAGCAGCAGATGGTGTCAGCAAATGGAGACTGTAATGTTACTGTGAAATTTTAACCCTTGAGGAAGCTGTCGTTTACTTTTAGCTTACAAGACATTGTAATTGATACCTGCAGCAAATAAACTGATTTGTCACTTAGCCTTCACCTGGAGAGACTCTTCTTCTGCACTGGAACCTGAGTGGAGAATTAGCGCCGCCACCACCTCAATGTGCTCATCTCCTAATATTCAGATAGCGGTAGTGGATGGAAGTTCGCATTATTGTGCTACATTTGCTCAGAAACTTTTGTCCCCAGAGGATGATTTCCTCTTATTTTTTTTATCTTTGCAATTCCCAGGCCACTGGAGGAGGCTACGAGGGTGATGAGTACCAAAACGCAGAGCTCATCTTCTTGGACATCCAGAATATCCACGTCATGAGGGAATCCCTGAAGAAACTCAAGGACATCGTCTACCCCAATGTGGAGGAATCACATTGGCTGTCCAGTCTAGAGTCTACACACTGGCTAGAACATGTTAAGGTCAGAGAAAAACTCCTAATTCATCCAGTTGTGCACCATCATTAATGTTTGAGGTTGCACCTTTATGGAGTTCCAATACTCGTTTTCTAAAAGGCTAAAGGTTTGGCTTGTCTAAATCCTCTTTGTGTAGCTGGTGTTGTCAGGAGCCATCCAAGTAGCAGACAAGGTTTCCAGTGGAAACTCAGTGGTGGTCCACTGCAGTGACGGCTGGGACCGAACCGCTCAGCTCACCTCGCTGGCCATGCTGATGCTGGACAGTCACTACCGCACACTCAGAGGATTCCAGGTCAGTAGCTGAACAACAGTAGCTGCAATTTCATCTTTGCGGTGGTTATACCGCATTTAAACGTTGTGGAATGTCACGAGTGGATAGAGAATTAAGATTACAGTTAACCTGATGTCTTGGGAGACCCTATCAGTGGCTGCTACTTCTGACAGCACAGCTGCCCGGATCATGAGAAAGGCTGAGGCCATGGTTCTCTGCTGGAAAAGGGCGGATTGCTCCCTTTGGGTGGGGACTGAGTTGGAAGGCAAAGCTTTCAATTGACCATTAGATCTACATTCTTCCCTCATCTATGGTCATGAACTTTGGGTAGTGACAGGAAGATGGAGGACATGGAAATTAGTTTCCTCTCCAGGATGGCAGGCCTCACCCTTAGAGACAGGGTGGGGAGCTCTGACATTGGTGGGGGGAGCAAAAATGGATGGATGGATTAACTTGATGTGATGAATGATTTTTGTGCTGTTTCAGGTGCTGATTGAGAAGGAGTGGATCAGCTTTGGGCACAAATTTGCCTCAGTAAGTAATATTTTTAACTCCTATCTTCATAATTATCTACTAAAGCTTTGTGTGTTTTGATATGAATCTTAAATTCACTGCTGTTCCTTTTTTTTTTGCGCGTGTGTGCAGAGGATAGGTCACGGTGATAAGAACCATGCGGATCAGGACAGATCGCCCATCTTTGTTCAGTTCATTGACTGTGTATGGCAGATGACTAAACAGGTATGTTTAGATCATCCAAATCAATATCTGTATCGCAACAGCTTGCTTTCATGCGCTCTGTGCCAAAATACCACACAGAAAATTGCAGCGCCACAAAATGTGCCCAGAAGTGAGAAGGCAAGGGTTATTAACAGATGGAATGATTTTCCTTATATACCCTAAATCATTTTAGGACTATTTAAAGCTGGAAAAATAACAGGGAGTGTATCTTTAAGAGCGTTCCCGGATCTGAGGTGACCTCTTTGAATTGTAACTGGTTAACTCCTTCTCTCAGTTTCCTACAGCCTTTGAGTTTAATGAGCGCCTCCTGCTGACAATCCTGGATCATCTCTACAGCTGTCGCTTTGGGACTTTTCTCTACAACTGTGAGAGCGCAAGAGACCAGCACGTAAGAGCACATTACCGTAACACAGCATTCAAGCATACTTTGACTGTCCCGTCGCGTTTTTTTTTTTTTTTTGCGAGTTTCGACTGCAAATGTTTGACGGGTACTCTCTTTCTGTGGTGCAGGAGGTGAGGTCAAAGACGGTGTCTCTGTGGTCTTTGGTCAACAGTAAGATGGACATGTATTTAAACCCCTTCTACACCCCTGAGTCTGGTAGGGTCCTCTACCCCGTCGCCAGCATGCGTCACCTAGAGCTGTGGGTAACATACTTCATCCGCTGGAACCCACGCATACGACAGCAGGTAAGACCACCACTGGTGGGCATCTGCTCTCAACCCCAGACCCGCAGGGCCCAAGAAGGGCCTTAATGGTTGCTTCTCCATTAATACCTGTCTTGTATAGCTGCCTTGTAGAGGGTATGTCTGTGTCAAAATTTACAAGGTGCACATTCCTGAATACATTTGTGTCTAACCGAACCACAAGTCACAAAGTGCAGCATACAGTGTAAAAGTTATTTAAGTGAAATATGTCCACCAGCAGGTGGTGCTAAAACCAAGGGTAATGGTGTTTTAGCCAGTAACTTTCTCATTGTACAGTGCACATTCAGCAACCTTCCATGCATGAATTTAGCTGAATCTCCTGATATAGACCACGCCCATTTCCACCCATAAATAATAATGACCCTGTGTGCGTGTTTTTGTTTTGTGTGTGTTTCATGCTGTGCGTTGTGTGTTCCAGCAGGAGAGCCCGGTGGAGCAGCGTTACAAGGAGCTGCTGGCCCTCAGAGACGAGTACTTGAAGAAGCTGGAGGAGCTGCATCTCTCCGACTCCTCTCCTTCCTCCCGTCTGGCTAACAGCCCCACCCCAAACACCTCCTCCCCCACCTCCCCCACACCATCACAGCAATACAAACACCTGCACACTCCACTCTGAGGGACACGCACACACAAACTCTCTGATAAACCTGTTGACTTGCACTTACGTCTTTTTCACTCTGATTTCTGTCAGTCTTACACACATGCAGGGAATTAATTAGTATTGTGCAGTCCTAACTGTGGATAACAAAGAATGCTAATATGATTTTAGGTTTGACAGTTAACTCTAACACCATAGTGGTGATGATGGTGATTTATGCAATATGTCACAGTACAGCCTTGTCACAAGTCTTCTCTATACACACATTCATCATACAGTGAAGCCTTAAAGACATTCAGTGGCTTTCAGTCAAAGGGCTTGAACACACAGGACACACAGCGGTTGTGTATCAGTGTTCACACAGGCAGCACAGCAGGGCTGACGTTTTGTGTTTGCCTTCCACGCCGCACTGTTGCTGGTTGTTTAATTTCATTTAACTCAGATACACTATGGATTCATTTATAAACTGAGGTGCACATGCACCGCAACCCTGAATGTTTCTAGACATCGCGCGGAGGAGCTTCATGTGTGAACTCAAAACCAAATCTTCGGTTGTGTTCTGCATGTGTGAAAGGTGAAAGGGACACCGGACAACGTCCACACCTGATTCTTTGGACATTGTCTGGAGTTCATACGTGAAAACGGTTAACATATGATAGCAATTTAATCTCTGTGCTTCCATTTCAAAGAAATGTCAAGGGTATAGGCTTGTACAATCTTTAGGAACTGGCTCTGTTAAAACAATTCAAGTTGCCCCAAAAGCTCAAGGGAGCTAATTCCTATGTGCACTCTCAGATATTAATGTAAATTTGTTAATTGTTGTGTAAGAAAAAAATATTTGAAAAATAAACGGCTGTGTAGTCTTAAAGTCACAGTGAATTGAAGTCGCAGCAATGGGACACATTGACAGAATAAGCTACAGGATGCATTCATTTCTTGGCATTCATCCCCAATAATACTGTTTGGAAACACAACAATCAGAATTTTGCTAGGTGACACGCTCAGCCCACCTTCTGCCTTTGTCCCATTACACAACCATTGGTGTCCTGTGTGAACAAAGCGTAATGCTAATCAAGGTGTTGTACAACTCTCACTTTTCACACTTCTTCCTACTTGCTGCACTGAGTGTCGCCCTGTACCACGAGGAGTCGATTAGAACGGCTGCAGTACTGATGCAGGAGGAACTGGTTTTAATGTTGTTGTTGTTGTTGTTGTTGGCTGATCGGTGTATGTTTTGCCACCTCTATCACCTAAGCAGTATTTTCCAGCAGTTGCTAAGCTATGGCGCTGAGATCAAATACAGTTCTAGCCAATAAGAATAGTTTGGTTGGAATTAAGTGGTGATTTTCTTTAATGAATGCAGCTTTGATGCGGTTTGAAGCGTATTTTAGGTGCTCAAGATAGTATAGGGGAATGATGTGGTGCCGGCCTCTGACCCTGCATCACGTTTTGTACATTTATGGTCTCACGAAACACAGACCCTGGATGGAGAAGCCAGCCTAGGTCCATGATAGCCTTACCATGCCAAGATGTTTGTTACCAGCACTAGGTTTTTTGGGGGCAGTGAGCAGGAAAAGAAATACAACTGTTTTCTTTTTTGGAAATCAGCCTGTGTGTAGATATTCAGACCACCCTCACTGAAAAGTCCTGTGTATTAAAGTCACGTGATCTAATAGCACGTGCCTTTTGGACAGGTGTTGGTTTTTGTATACAACAGTTTCATGTGGGGCAAGTTTTAGCTAATGAATAAAGTGTTACTGTTATTTTACATTTACCTTCTCCGGTTATCTTCTTGGACTAGATAATTGGGTGGACTTGTTTTACAACAACTCCTCTAGCTGTCTGAACAAGTTGTCGTAAACCATGGGACTCCAGGTTAGAGCTCTGTGTAGCAAATTGACTGTGTCCTCAGACTTCAAGATTGAAAGTGGCACAAAACATGTTATGATAACTAATAGGAATGATTGGGGAAAGCTAAAAGACCTATGTTGAAAGCATCAGAGATTTATACTTGATTTTGTGGGGAAAGTAAAAATTTTTCTAATAGGAGATTCTATGGAAGTTCATTTCTGCCAGAAGAGGCTGAAAAATATACTTAAAGTAAAAGTTATGCCTTATTAATAGATCCAAGAAGACTTGAATCGAGGGCAACTGGACTTGGTTGTAGACACTTGAAGATGTTTCACTTCTGACAAACTGATGGGGAGTCCCAGGTATCTAGAAATGAGTCACCTGAGGCTTTGGTGACCTAAGTAAACGGCAGCTGTTGAAGCCACAATTCCAATTATGAGTGGCTGCTAAATCTCCTGGGAAGGGAGGAAAGGACGACATTCTAGGTGGGGGATAAGTGGTCTGGTAGGCCTCCTCCTGTGTCCACGATAAGGAACCCTCCGTCAAGGACAACATACATATTTTGGACGACAGGTGGTTTGAAAGTGGAGTGAAGTAGAGAAACCATCCCTCAACAGAGGGATAGGTTGTCTGTCCAAGCAGCTTAATTTGACCCATAGTTACGTATAATTGCGTCTTTTTGTGGTGTTAATAATTATTATTGGAACAAAGGAGGTTGTATAAATAGCGTTGTATAAAGAGTGATAAAATCCACATACGGAGGTCAAGGTGGATGGATGGCTTGAAACCAGTGGTCATCGTTGTGTCTTTTGACCATAACCATGCAATGTTTATTATTGTAACCATGACAACGAATGTCCTCTAACCATAATGAAGTAACCCAAACCACAATCTTTCCCTAAACCAAGTCCAGTTGACCTTGATTCAGTTCTTCTTGGATAACCATGACTTGGACTGAGAATCCTCACAGACTTGGTATCTAAGTCCATCTCAAATGGACTTCCATAAAATCATCCAGTGAAAAGACATAAACAACCAGCCTGTCCAAAAAGCACATGCTTCAATAATTGTGTCTTTGGGTTTTGGGAGCTGGTGTCTACACATCAGTGTGCAGAGACAAACTCAGGATATCACATGGACAACAGTTTGTGTGTGTGTGTATTAGATGTGTAAGAAAATAGCCTGATACGAGGATTTTGCTGCTAACTCAAAAAGTTCCCTTTCTAGTTAGTTCGGTAACCAACTGACACAAACTCAGACAAGCATCGCGGCCAGCATCCCGCTAACGGAAAAGTCTATCACAAATGTATGTACTGTATAATTTTGTCTGTCAAGATGCTGACAGAACTGCTTATTACAATCGTTTGGAGTTTAAATACTCTGCTACCATATGTCTTCAGTCAGTTGTATGAGAAATATCTGGTCGTCCTCAGTCTTTGGTACTTTATTTCAACTGAGGCCAGATGGTAAATATTTGGGGTTTGATTACCAGAGTACTCCAAGTGCAGGAATGGAGTAGAATACTTTGTGTTGCAAGTGGATTGATAGATACCCAAAAAGCCTTTAGCATTAGCATTTTCTCAAGACCATTTTTGTCTTGACATTGACTCTTGGAGACTGGGTTTTTCTTTAATTACAGAAGTATTTGTCAGTACAGAAAATAAAAGGCCATTTTAAAGATACGCTACCTGATTTGTTAAAGTGCCCAATAGAGATGCAAAGTGTGAGGAGCAGCTGGCTCCATGTGGATTTTCCCCACTGTAAATTAGCAGTTGTCTTGACCTAACCTCCTTCACAAGTGAATACTGTCTTACAAAAATCCAGCAATGGTTTTTTCATTGGCGACAATGTTGACAGAACAGTCCCATTAGCATTACAGGAAAAATTCAGAGGATCCTATTGTTGGGTTTACAGTGACTGAATGCCAGCACTCTAGACCTTACATACCTACACAGTGACACATCGGTGGTCTGTCAAATGGGTGAAGCCACAGCCAACCCGTCCACCTGGGTCAAACACAATTTAGACACACATTTATTTCTCAATCATCCAAGTCATGGTTATCCTTGAAGAACTGGATCAAAGGCAGCTCGAGCTGGTTGCCATCAAAGAGGTTTCTAGGTTCAGGTCTAGGAAGTGCAAGTCCAGTTGCCCACAATTCAGCTCTTTTTCGGTGCACATTTGATTGATTTTTTTTTTAAGTACCTAATTTCAAGCTGCCTGATTGGTGTTGATTGGATTTTTTAATTTTTTTTTTTTTTTTACCAAAACGCTCTTTGGTAGTTGTATTTAACTCCTTGTACACAGGACACAGATTGGAACTTTACTTCTGGAACCATGGCTACCCTATATATCTCCTCCCACTGCGCTTTTCTACAGCATCCTTGAATTTCAAATAAGCTGCCTTCCCAAGTGAAAGAGGAACTGGACAAGGCTCAGAAAATTTTCCCTCACAGTGTGGTCAGCTGATTCCCGCAAGTTGGAAGCAATGATGATCTGGGATGATGTATTTTATGTATAGTGCAACAGTTTCAATTGTGAATGAGGTGTAATAATTCATTTTGTGAAGTGCATCAGGTCATGTCCAGATTTGTGCCTTGATTCTTGTGAGAATCACCTTCTGTCATGTTTGAGCTTGACTGCTGTGTGGATGGTTCCCGAAGTCAGACAGCCTTGTAGGTCTGATTTGGGAGGATGCTCCGCTGTTGTTTATGGGTTTGCGCTAGCTTGATGTGAGATCAAGTGGGCAGTCGTTTGCAAGCGTTCCTCAGGTAACTACAGTGGGCAACAGAGCAGTTTACCAGTACCTTTCCATGTGTTAAAGGAAGCCTCTGTTTCACCCCCCCTCAACCCACCAAATCCTACACTGTGTGATGCAGTAACAGATCAAAGAGTAGCAAGAAAAATTGACAAATGGGGCAATATGTAACTGCTGAATTCATATTCCAAAAGAACAGGGGCTGGCATATTACCAGAAATTTGTGGTGTCCACCCATATTGTAAGGAATCAGTGCTCACGTTGAGCTAACGTTAGCTTGAATTACTCTAACCTCAGCATAGGGCACCTGTTGACGTGTTGCCAAACCTTTGGTTATTGTTGGAGTGGCGATGTGACAGAGAACGAGGCACGAGAGCTGGAGGAATGTGATCAGCTGGAGCAGCATCCTCAATAGCCGAGCTTGAGGAAAGAGTGGAGGAATGTCTCTGAGAGGGGACGACTGAAAGTCAGGTTTTTAACCTACTAAAGTTACTACTTCTTGATCCTCTCATGGCAGACTGAGGGTAGACTGGATGCTATACAGTCACTCACTATTGCCTCTTGAGGTACAAAGTGATATAATGAGATGGGACTTGGCCATGGCTAGCTGGTTATTATGCTAACCAGGAGATACCTCTGCAATACCTTCACATTGCCCCTTTAAAACGTCAGAACATATTGGTTTCACCCTTTAAATGTACATCCCTTGACCGTTCTAGGACAACGCAGGGTTCTCGGTAGAGTTTCTCAACATTGGCTGGAAACACATTTGTAGTATTGGTTGTGCTGGTTATGTTACTGTCAAAGGCAGACCTGACACTAAATTGAGTATCACGGCAAGAATTTTCAGTTACCGATGTTGGATTGCGGGGAGCTGTCTCCAGCCATCTCAATAACTCTCTGAAACCATCAAGCCAACATTCACACTCCCTTCAAGTGTGACTGTCCAGCTGTGTGTCCTTTACACAACTGTTTGTGTCACTTTTCACATGAACTCCGAGTGCAACCCTACAAATGTCTTCCAGGAGAGAATTATAGCACTGCCCCACACCTCTACCAAAATAACAGCATGTTGTACGGACCAGTTATTTCTGAGTACAACCATCCCTAAATCTTTCCAGATTTAGGGATGGTTCCATGGATTGGCCAGCAGGTGTTGCCAAAGCCGTCCACCATCACAATGGGGAACAGGAACAAAAAAAAAAAAAAAACAGTCAGGATGGAGTCCGGAGGAAATGGGCTACCTGCAAGTATGTCAAATCTCAAACCTGACTTTTCTATGGTGGGTGGAGTGGGCAGATTAGAGAGAACAATGTGATTTCTGTGTTCAGAAAGAAGTGAATTTATATAGGCTCCTCAAAATGGATACTTGTAACAAGTATTTTGGCGTCCTTGGTGAAAGGTTTGGTCGGAAGAAGAAGTGACAGCAACATGGAAAGTGGTTGTGTTTTTAGGGGAAAACAGATGAAAATCTATTTTTTTTATTCTTTACTTTGTACAAGCACCATGATGTAATTACCTCAATCAAAACCTATTTTACTGTCGAAAGTTCTATTGTTGTAAAAAAAAAAACAATTATTTTGTGTAGTGTAAAATCTTACAGTTTTATAAAAAGGAAAGTAATGTTGGTTCAGAAATTGTTGGTATAAATTGTGGATTTCTGCTCCATTGGTTAAATTCTATTTGTTTTCTTCTTCTTTTTTTTTGAGGGCATTTTTTTCCCCGCTAACGCAGGATAGAAGGGCAGAAGAAGAAGCTTCTGGTTACTGTTCACTTGTTACAAACCTTGACCTCTTCCTCTCAGTTCTCTGATGGATCTTTAGTTCTTATATTCACTCTGGCTCTGTGGTAATGAATCTGACAAGTACTTGTGTCACTGTTCATTTCAATTTGACTCTTTCATTAACATAGGGGATTGTAGTTTGAGGGGTTTTGTGTCATAATATAGCCTACTTTTCAATAAATACACATGAAATGTGATTTCAAGATCTTTTTGGTATCAACAGTGGAAGTGTGCTAAAAAGGTGGAATCAAACTACATTTCAAATGTATTTCTTTTAATCATGTTATATCCTCTCCACAGTTTGTTGGATGGCTCCTGTTATGTAAATATTACTGATTAAATTAATTTAAGTATTTCTGCTCTCGGTTCTTTGTGTGTGTTTCTCTTGTTTCTGAATGTGGACCTTTTTCCTACATGCACACATGACAAAACCCTGTGGAGGCTGTTAAGAGCAACACAGTGCTGTGCTCTGATGACCACATATTTTTGGCCACGTAGCTTATTTTAGGCCCCCCTGATCTCATTACAGACAAGCAGACAGGATGTCATACACCACAGCCTGAATTAGGGCCTGTTCACAGAGCAATAGGCTACAGCTACAGTAAACCTAAACCTGAACCTGAATCCAGCTCGACCTGAACGTGTCCCACGCAAAGCGCTGGTCCAATCAGGGCGAGAGCGGGCGCGCGTGCGTCCCGCCGCCCTCCTCTCATCCCTCATCCTAGCATCTCTGTCGCGTTGTTAAGAGGCGGAGCCGCGGAGGGAGGAAGAGATGCGAGTGACAGTCAGTCCGGAGGAAGAGAAAATAAGCATATGAGAGGAAATTACCAGGTTTGGTGGAGCCGAATTTTACACGCAACATTTTAGAAAAAACAAGTACGCGTACCGAGGGCGTATACTGGAATTCAACCAAGGGTTTTGTTTTTTTTTTTAAATTTCATCGGCATCTTTATTCGAGAGGAAATCGCTCGCCCCCGTCCCCTGAGAGTAACAGTAAACAGTTCTTCGGTAGATGGAGAAACAGGCCGCAGCAGCGGAAGGAGCAGGGCCGAACAGAAAGCCTTGGGGGTCGCCGACCTCCGGAACAGGCGCCGGTGAAACCTTGGACAGGTGAGTACAATCCATATCACCCGAAGAAAATGGGAAACTTCGAAGCCACACTATCCGTTTACGGTTATCTTGCTTTTCCTCTATATTTTGTTCCGCATTAAATATTACTGAAAATATGCCCTGCATCCGTGTATCTTTAATTCGTCATAGATAACATGATGTTGGGCTTATTTCGCAAAAAATAAAGTTTTAAAACTGTTTCAAGCGTCTTTTCCTGTGAGCAGAGGCTAAATGACCAGATTTTTGACTGGAGTGTGGAGTGACGTACGGTACAGTAGCTAACAGGCTAAAAGCTCGTGTTATTTAAATCTGCAGAAGAAGAAGAGTAAGAAAGCCAAACATATTGTAAGAGCAAACAACATCCGGTCTGTCAGTGGGATAACACAGTTAGCCTCAGTAGCTCGCGCAGGTTCAGTTAAACTGGTGTAGCGTAGTGTCAAGTAGCTTCCGCTAATTTAGCCCACTATAATGTACTGTGACACTGTAACTAATGTTTACATGATAACAGAAACGATAACACAGTCTCTCCATCAGTTATCGATTATTGCCACGTTTGTTTTATTGTAAGTGTCGGTTAAAGCTTCTTCGTGAATGTAGAACGCTATAAACGAACACCTGAAAACTCTGCATCTCACAACTGAAACCAGGGCCTGGATCAGCCCATTGTGGGTCCTGGGCTGAAAATAAGCCCTGGACACCCCGGGCTGGTATGGTCATAATGTGATGAAAGTCACATGTATTCGCTTCATTCAAGACAAAGAGTAAGAACTTAAACTTAATATCATTAAGTAAGGATAATATCAAATATATGACTATGAAGTAGGGATGGTAAAATACAAAAGGCCATGCACATCCATAGTCCAAACAGTGTGTTTAGGCCTATTAGAATAGAATAAAATAGAATAGAATAGAATAGAATAGAATAGTGGGGGGCTGAACTGTCCCGGGGTTCACTCAACACCAGGTCCAGGGTTTTAAACCAGGTTAGGTAAACCACACTCTCTGGAATACTCAGCAGAAACATTCCAACCTTGCTGGTGTGTTTTCCAGTCTCTCGGCCTCAGTGGGCTGCTGGATGTGGATTGGGTGGGAGGCTTGGACCACCATTCATACCTGCCTGCATGTCTTGTTATCACTTCTTCAGGGGTCCAAATCCGAGAGGGGCTGGGAGCCACACATGCTTCAACTTTTTTTTTGTGTGTGTGTCTATTTCTGTTCAGTCCAACAGGTTCTCATGTAGAGTGGTGTAAACAGCTGATCGCAGCCACCATCTCCAGTCAGATCTCAGGAGCAGTCCCACCTGATATTGTGAACAGGGAAAACAAGGTAGCTAGAACACACAAACACACAAACATAAACACTCACACTGCTGACAGTCTTTCTCATCAGTTTGTATTTTGTAACTGATAGGCTGTGAGAAGACCAGATTTCATGGTAAGGCTAAATGTATGTATGTACACCTGTTGTATATGTACCTAAGCAGAGCTTTGGGTGTTCAGTGTACATGTATGTGCTGGACCACAGCTGTTTTCTGTGTTTAGATAAGCCACTGTTGAGCTGCTGTAGAGTTTCTCTTCTTCTTCTTCTTCCTGTCTGCAGCCTGCTTTCTACAGCCACAGCCTTCCGAGCCACACATTGGTTCTTTAAAAATCAAACTGTGTCCTTGAACCAAGGGATTGGATTGAGAGACGAAAAAAAAAACGTGCAGTGAGTTGTAACATTATGTGTATTCACATATGGTACAGGAATTTCAGATTTCCTGTATACTCTGTAAATAGGTCTGTGTCTGTGCACATGTGGAGCACCACAGATACAATTCCATTCACCTCCACTGTGTTAGGGTGGAATTAGGGCACAGTTTGGGCTCTCTGTTCCACTTAAAGCTGCAGTTATGGAGCAGTCCTGCAAAGTGAAGTGACGTGTCGAGAGAGCTTTTTCTCTCTGTTGCTTGATTTTAAATGCACATTCACACATGTATATTTGCTTAGCTGTTCTGTAGCTCTCTCATGCTGTCGCAGGTCTCAGTTGTTGTGTTTGCTTGGATATTTGAAGCCGCATTGTTTTTGAAGTTGCAGTGCATCTCTCTTACTGGATTTGCTTCGGGCTCTTGTGTGTTTGCATCCACATGTCACCCAAAAACAGAATGGTGAATATAGTAGCTTCCATTTCATGCATGTGTATGTGTGTGTTTAACCTCCAGGTGTCCAAGAGGCTGAATCCCAGGGTAAGAGTTGAAGTCTTATCAGCTGTTTCTGAATAATAAAAGCAGACAGTAGCTGTCACGCTGTCAGCCCAGTGAGCTCTGAGCCACGCTGGGCGTGGCAGCATCAGTTCAGTCCACCTGATGTCTTTTTAGAACCAAAAATCAGTACAAAATACTAATGACATTCCTCTCATGCTCAGCTGTAGGCTACTTTGCATTTTTATTATTTAAAGGCTCCAATGAGTTTTTATGCAGTTAGGTAAACAGGTTTTAAAGTTGAGCGATCTCTGGTTCGTTCCAGAGGGTTGCGTTCCAGTACATGGTTCCATTTTGAATGTGGTTTCAGGCCCACAAAATACCCAGATTCTCATTTCTAGCTGGCTCTGGTTAAAATGACCAGTAAGTTTTACTATTAATACAGGGGCTCAAATTGAAAAAGATGTCATCATATTGAAGAACTGAACTGAAGTTAAATTAGGTTTCTTTTTTTGGAAACAAGCAGTCTCTCTCTTTAACAGTGGAATGCAGATTGTACAGGAAACAGTGTTGTCTGGACCGCAACAGCAGGAACACGAATGTCTCTCACTGACTGAGTGCTGAAGTTACACCACTGGTCACATGACCCAAGTGTTGGAGCTTCCCAGTTGACTCTTTCGAAAATGAATTGGCACTTATAGTGTTCTGTTGTGTCAGCAGTGGGGCATTTACAGGCTGTGTTACCAACTTGGCTTCTTCTCTTCTTTGTGTTTTTTTCTTTTGTGTGTGTGTTGTAAGTCATTTGTCTTGTGTCTGTGTTATTCTGATAAATAAGACTGTTGATTCATTTTCTACACTTTTTGCTATTTGGCTTGTTGTGCTTTGGTTTTGTATTTGCAGGTAAACTGCCTGAACGAATGAAGAACTCATTCCTAAAATTATAGCCCGACCAATGCTGGACTTTCAAAAAAAAAGGCTGATACTGATTGAGATATTTTTTTTTACATAAGCAGATAATCAATGCCAATCCAAGAATTAAATTCCTGACAGATCAGGGTACTATGACAGTTTTGAAATGTGATCGTAAGAGCATCCTATGTTCCTATGTACAGAATAATATCTCTTCCTCTCTCTCTCTTTTTCTTTTTTTTCCCTCTCACTTTCTCCATGCTGGCTTTACCCTGCAGCAGGATTTACATGATGAAGGGCTTTGTTACCATGGAGAAAGTGATTCTGAGCATCCTTCCAGTGCTTTGGCAAGTCTTCACTATGTGCCCTCTTTCCTCCCTCTTTCTTCCCTCTTTCTCTCTCTCTGTCCTGGTCTGCACGCCTCACCCTGCTCCTCCTCTCCTCCTCCCGTCTCCACCCTCTTCACTGCTGTTGAAAACTGCTGTTTCCTGAGGGAATTAAAACGACAATTAAAAACCATATACATATGAACTATTTAAAACACGCCGAAAAGTATAGGACATCAGCTGAAAACCACTGTTTGTCTTCCAGCTGTCACTCAAATCATCAGAGGACACGCATCATACCTGCTTATGAGTTTCAGTTAGTTAGTGGTTGTCTGCTGGTTAATAAAACCCTGTCTGAAACATGTTCAGTAACATGTCCGTCAGGTGCTTGGGGTACCGGGCACCAGCAAGCAGCTGGTCCATGTCGTTGTGTCCCACTGACTGCTCTTGTGTTCTATGCAGAACCTTCCGGCTCTGAGATACGGGGCGCAGGTCAGAATGTTCCAAAACCAGATTCCTCTGCTGCCAGGAGAGACCATCCAGACAACAGGTACATACAAGGCTACATCAGTTATTCCTGAAACATCTCTATCAAAGTAAATACCGTTCACCTGACAATAAATCTAATCTAAGAAAACCTTGTCTTGTGTGTGGGTGTTTGTGCGTGTGCTGATGACAGTCAAGGATGTGATGTACATCTGTCCATACAGTGGTCTAGTTAATGGGACTCTGACCATCACAGACTACAAGCTTTACTTCACCACTGTGGAAAGGGTACAGCAGACTTTATTTATTATTTAGTATTTATCATCGCAGCCCGATTGCTTGATGTTTGCGTGACGTAAAGCCATCGAATCACACAGGCAGTGGCTGGTGTTGTGTTTATTTGTGTGTTAATGTCAGTCTGTGTACGTGCAGGAGTCTGCGTTCGTTCTTGATGTGAACCTGGGAGTCATCAGCAGACTGGAGACCATCAGTGTTCCCACCCAGGGAGAGAACACCAAAGGACTTGAGCTGGTCTGCAAGGTACAACCTATTCACACGCACCAGTTATCAGTCACTTACATTCATTTATGATGCATACTGATGTCCATGAACTTGATGGACATCAGTATGCATCTGTCAACTTGTATAATGTTTAAACCATTCCCTTAATTGTCTCCCTGCTTCAGGACATGAGGAGTCCCAGGTTTGCCTATAAGACAGAAGAGAGTCATCCAGATGTGGTAGAGGCGCTGGCCAAACATGCCTTCCCGCTCTCCCATGACCTGGTCAGTTAGCACTTTTGAGGTGGAAGGGGTGTTTCGAAAACTCACGATACTTGGCACATGATACAGGCCCTGGGCATGGGTGTGGCAAAATGGCTTAAGGGCGCCCCCTTGAAAATTGGAAAGTCTAAGCCCCCCCACATTTAAATTTGACGTAGATTAACAAAATTGGCGTCAAGGGAATTCCATGTAATTTTTCCCAAAACATGAAACAGGAAGTTGGTGTAACTCAAATGTACGTTGTCCATTCCGCCCCAAATTTCTCATGCTTAATGAGAGTCCAGGCCTGAATACATCTACATGTCAATATTGAGTCATAGTCATCCTGCCACCTACTGTGGCAAGGGTAGGAAGTAAAACCACAGACACACTAGATGCGTAACTTCAAAGTAAAACAGGAAATGAGAGTCTGAAGAGTAACAGCACTGAAAGTGAAACGAATCTGTTGTTTTTGGTGATACCACTGTTTACTAATATAATAATAATTATTATTATCTTTTTTTCACTTCTGCTGAAAATTTGGGGATTATATAGTAAATATTGATGAATTATTTCAAATAAATCAGTAAATTCATTGCAAATGAAACCAATCTTTGCATAAAAAGATTTGGGTGTCTACACCATCTCCAGGGCAATGTCTAAGAGTTCTTAAAATTTGTATCAGTAGAGTGAATACCGATGTATTTAGCTTGTACTTCCATAAAGTTAACTACATCTTGTAAACCATAAACACATCCATTTATCAGTGTGATAAAACATCCTGTAGTAACTTAAGGCTGACACAGATCCTGTGATATCCTCTGGCAGCCTCTGTTCGCCTTTCTGTACAAGGAGCAGTTTCCTGTGGACGGCTGGAAGGTGTACGATGCAGCTGCAGAGTACAGGCGTCAGGTAACCGCACACCAACTGTCAGACTGACAGAATCTGCAAGTGCCTGATCCAGCAGTGTTGTTTGAAATGTACTTTTCCACCATCTTTGAAAGATTTCTTCTTTGTGGTTGGATGTGTTTTTCGCCAGGGCCTCCCTAATGAGAGCTGGACCATCAGTAAGATTAACAGCACCTATGAGCTGTGTGACACCTATCCCTCCATCTTGGTCATTCCCACCAACATCACAGACGAGGACATCAAACGTGTGGCTGTGTTCCGGGCCAAGCACCGAATACCAGTCAGTTTTGAAAGACATTGAAACATTTTCCACCGATATTCATTCATGTGAGTTGAATAGTTTTCGGACAACGGTGGTCCTGATCTTCCTGCAGGTCTTGTCCTGGATCCACCCAGAGTCTCAAGCCACTATTGTACGCTGCAGCCAGCCTTTGGTCGGACCTTCAGATCGGCGCTGTAAAGAGGACGAGCGCCTCCTCCAAATCATCATGGATGCCAACGCCCAGTCCCACAAGCTCACCATCTTTGATGCCCGGCAGAGCAGCGTGGCAGTTACCAACAAGGTAAAACCTCTCTCCTCACCCTTCATATTACACCAGCACTCAGACTTTAGTTCTCCTCCTCCTTTTGCGATCCTTTTCCTCTGCTGCCTCTGCCACATGCAGGCTAAGGATGGAGGCTTTGAGAGCGAAAGTTTCTACCCCAATGTGGACCTGAACTTCCTGGAAATCCCCAACATTCACGTGATGAGGGAGTCGCTGAGGAAGATGAAGGACGTGGTTTATCCAACCATAGACGAAGCCCACTGGCACTCCGCCATCGACCAGACGCACTGGCTGGAGTACATACGGGTAAACCACACAAACACACCCCATGACGCACACTAATGGTTGTTTTATGACCTTATACATGACATATTCTACAGGTAAACCATATATCTTTAATATCTTGTTCTGTTGTGTGTAGTTGTTATTAGCGGGAGCAGCAAAAATAGCTTATAAGCTGGAGTCCGGGAAGACGTCGGTGGTGGTTCACTGCAGTGACGGCTGGGACCGAACCGCTCAGCTCACCTCTCTGGCCATGCTGATGCTGGACAGCTACTACCGCACACTCAGAGGATTCCAGGTCACACACTGCCTTCCCTGTCTCAGCCATGTATTATAATCTTCATCTGTACGCTGTTTTTAAAGCCTATATGTGTGCTTTTGTGTTTGCAGGTTCTGGTGGAGAAGGAGTGGATTAGTTTTGGACACAAGTTTGCTGCAGTAAGGAACTGAGAATTCTGATTGCTGCCAGTTTGTTCATGAGAAAACGCCGTAACGGTTATTAATTCAGATGTGAACAGATGAGGTCAGGTGCCACAGTTTATGTCTACTGAAAGGGTTTTTTTTTTCCCCCATGTTCCAGCGTGTTGGTCACGGCGATGAGAACCACGCTAACTCGGAGCGCTCCCCTCTCTTCGTCCAGTTCGTTGACTGCGTTTGGCAGATGACTCGACAGGTCAGACTCCTTCATCGCACTCTTCGTAAAACTTGACGTAGGCTTTTTAAGGCCTAGGCCTAAATAAAGGCCTCATGTTCGTGAAGCAGCACATTTAAAGTATGTGATGTGCAGGATATGCTCGATCAGGTTGCCTCCACTCATAGTTGCTTCCCTTCTTCTGACTACAGTTCCCAGCAGCCTTTGAGTTCAATGAGCTGTTCCTGATCACAGTGCTGGACCACCTCTACAGCTGTCTCTTTGGTACATTCTTCTATAACAGTGAAGCAGAGAGGGCAGCCAAGGTAGGTACCGTTCTTCTGTTAAACACGAGGCGATTGGCGTGAAGAGCCATGTCAGATTAAAACCCTTTCACCCTCTGCAGGAGGTGCAGACCAAGACTGTGTCCCTGTGGTCCTACATTAACAGGTAAGATGGCTGCCGTTTTCATAGGAGTGAGCGGAGTGAATAACAGCAGTCTGACTGTTGGCTCTGTCCCCCCCTCTTCCCCCCTCCCGGCAGCCAACCTGAGGACTTCACCAACCCCTTCTACGTGGACTATAAGAACCACGTTCTGTATCCATTGGTTTCCTCCAGACACCTGGAGCTGTGGACCAGCTACTATGCCCGCTGGAACCCACACATGAGACCACAGGTACACAAGAACCTTAGAACATTAACCGCTCTACATTTGGATGGATACTGCTTGTAATCTCTGCCTTAGGTACATGCTGTGTACATGTGTATTATTATTATTATTATTGTTGTTGTTTTATTATTTGTGTTTCAGGTGCCGGTGCACCAGAACCTGAAGGAGCTGCTGATCCTCAGGGCTGAGCTGCAGAGGAGGGTGGAGGAGCTACAGAAAGAGTTCTCCTCCCATTCCCTGTCCTCCTCTGAACACTCCCCTACACACACAGCAGGAACTCCGCTGCACACCGCTGTCTAACACACACACACACACACACACACACACACACACACACACACACACACACACACACACACACCAGAAACACCCCTACAAATCACTGCCTGTCACTCACACACACAGTTACATGCACGGTTTAGGCCAATTGCTACAAATACTAAGCATGTTTGCAGTATGATGGTTCTTACATTTATATTAACATTCCTAAATTTCTACAAAAAATATTTTAAACAAAGTGAAACGATCACCTTAAACGAGCCTCAGTGACCTAACCGAACCTTGCTAAAAGCCCAGACTGTTTTTGTTGTTGTTGTTCCATCATTGCCAACTACTTTGTCTTTTACTTTTTTGTAATATAATTTTGTCCTTTAATGTAAATAATGTGTGTAATTATGTAAAGTCAAACACAACCCCCTCTAAATGAGCCATCCTCACTTCTAACATTCCATTCCAAGTTAAAAAAAAAAAAAAAAGAAAAGAACAATTTAAATCACCAGTCTCTTTGTCTTTTTTTTCTTTTATTAGTTTCATTTCACGAACACATACCTGTAACATATTGCCAGAGAGTTATCATAGTGGAGTAAGAGAGAAAGCAGAGCTTTTACTATATTACACTTCAAGCAGTGAAGACTGTCCCAACATTCGGTTGACAGAAAGACAGAAAGTTTGAGATCTGTAAGCTACAAGTAAAGTGTGTTTAGAGTGCGAAGAGAAAAGCATGCATCAGGTTTGGATGTGTAACGAGAGCAGTATACAGGATCGGTTTGTAGGTGTTGTACGTGACAGGTAGCCTTACAAAGTCAGCCCTCAAATACCACAGAGTTCTTTTTTTGCCTCTTGAACTGGGAACTGTGACTGTTGTTTTCCCACTCAAATCTCTTTCTGAATCAAAAAAAAAAAAAAAGTGAAGTTGCAGGATTTTGGCTGGCTTTGCACGGTGATGATAGGCACTAGAAATGCAGTGCAGGCACTAGAGTGTACTGGAGGGGGGGGGGGAGGGGGGGGGGTCGTCAGCTGTCATATAATACACACTGCAGATTTCCTTTTCTCTGGACACCAAGGAAGTGTTTTACAAAGCAAGCTAACAGAATAATTCAGGTTTTATTCTCAGTTAAGCCTGGCTTGCAAATAATCCTTGATCCTAAAACCTGATTCAGATGGAGCCTTGTTCGGGATCCTGTGCCAAGTGATAAGTTCTGCTGCTCTCAGCCAATAAATTAGCCTGACAGTTATTAACTGTTAAGTATAAATTATTTGACATAAATTTATTCCAACATTTTCCATCCACGTATACATTCAGACTCTCAGTCCGGCAGCCTTCTCTGACTGTCCTTGGGTCCTCATATACGACTCAAGATGGCCGCAGTGGACGCTGATTTTGCCACGCTTTGTAAAACACCTCCTATCTTCAGACTAACATGGTCCCTAACCGGAACCAAATATAGCGTCACCACTGGAACTGCTGACACCTGACCAACTGTCTCCCAACCCCATATACACATTTACAACCATGGCTGGGCTGCGCGACCCGAGCCCATCTTCTCCTTTGAAGACCCCCCCCCCTCCGCCCGCAAGAGTCTGCAACTTTCTAAACTCCAGATCATTTACACTGGGTGAAGACCGTGGCTTCCACAGTACAATACATTAACATTTAAGCAGGCATTTCAGGGCTGTAGTGGCACTGGGTTGTACTGGTACATATATGTATTTATTCAGACCAGTCTGGTAACCAGCTGGAAACAGCTGTATCACAGGTCACAGGTGTTTCAGGAGAACTGTCCACAATGACTGTTCAAGCAGTATCAACATCCACAGCCAGTCATTCCTACTCACCGAGAGCTGATCGATGAGCTCGTGTCCTAAGGTAGAAGGAGATGAGTTACAGTTCATCTCTTTGAGTGACTCTGCAGAAAGTTAATAACGTTTGTGGTAATTGAAAATTGCAGGCTACGCCCCTCTGACCACTACCAATCAATGATGATGACGTCACAGCCGCCGTGGACCACTTCCTGGACGTCCAAGACGTCTGCAAAGGAGGGATTAGTATAATCCACGACTGCTGGACTAAGGAGGGGACTATGGAGAAGAATAAATGTGCTGACTCCTTCTACATTAGACCACCACCTTATCAATCAGCCCTTGTAAATCAAACATTCGGCTGGTAATTACACATATATTTGGAAGATAATCAGGTGCGACTGGATGTAAAAAGGACCTCTACGTTATCACACTTTCTACTCTGCACTCTAACTATCGAACTGATTCAAATGTGTGTTACATTCAGATTCGAGTCCAGATTCAGTCCTTTTCCTTCAGGATTATTTCGAGACTTTGCTATCTTTGCTACATCTTTGGTGAATTTGTATTTTTGCTACGAGCTAAAGAGTTGTTTTTTTTTTGTTTTTTTTTTTGCTATAGCACATGAAGATTTGTAATACATTCAGCAAACTGAAAGCTTTGTGGAATTGTGTTTGCTTTGTGTGAAGTTTAGATTTCAGCAGCCTAAAACTTGATACAACACCCACATCTCTGAGCAGTACCCAAGGAGGCTATGGTCTTCTGGGGTAAAGCACCCGAAGGACTTGAAAACAGTGGGTGTTGCTCAGGCTCAGGTTCAGTTTTGGGGGGTTATTAGATGAATATTGCAGTGTGTCCGTGTGGGACTGTGCAGGGTGTTAGGTAAGGCTATAAAGAGAGAAGCACCGTTTTATCTACAGCTGACATGGGCAGAGACGTTCTCCGTGTGCAAGACTCCGATGAGGTGAGCTCATCAACAGTTCGTGACTCTCTGAACACGCAAGTCAGCTTCAAAGAGAAGCTCAAAACCATGTGAGATCGCTACAAGAAAATGGAACTTTAGCTTCTCTAAACATTCTTTTCCGTGGTTAGTCGTGGCTGCCCAAATCAATTTCTACAGTCATAGGGAAACGTTTCTGGCGATCGACATCGGGTCTGGTTGCACAAAGATCCATGCGACTGGTCTACTGGGTTAGTACTAGTGGATTTTGCTTTATACTTGAAAAAACAAGGAGGTCTGGAAACATGGTTGTTCTAAGGTTTTTGTAAGTTTGGAGTAGCAAATCTACCAAGTATTTTAGTCTGTGAAGTTTCTCAGTCAACCAGGTCATGGTATTTCCAAAAGCTGTAGAAAGGCAACTGGATTTGTTTTAGGTTCTTGAAGACACCTATCACGCGAAAGGCTTCTTCAGTTCTACCCGACTGGTGGGGAATCCAAGTATTTCATCATTCAACAGAGGAGGTGGTCTACAACACCACTTATCAACCACTTATAATGCAGTTTCAGGATCCCTACCCAGACAAATCAGCACCCATTCACTGTGTGACTCATGTGACCTTGTGTGAATGACCCCATATTAAGGTAAATACCCGGATTCCCCACCAGTTAGTTAGAACTGAAGAAGTATTTCGGATGAAGGTGAAGTACTTTCAAGAACCTCAAACAAGTCCAGCTGCCTTTCCTAACCTTTTGGATCTATAAGTATTTGCTCTAAGTTGAGTCTGAGTCTGGTCTAGTGAGTCCCCTTTTGGAGTAAAGATGCCAACCACGAACGCCAACGTCCTCGATTCAAGTCCAGATGAGGACTGTTGCATCCCTGTCATTTCCCTAATAAAGACGTAACATATATCTGCCACATATTACATCATATATCCTCCTATCGCAGCTGCCAGTCTCTTTTAGTTAGTTATTATCCATATCACATCAAGTCCACCCTATTAAATGTGTTTTTGTGACGACGTGCAAAACGTTTTTTTTATCCTGCTTCAAGCAGACAGCAAGTGTGCAGCTTTTGTGCCACAGACCAACATAACTGTGTGTTGTTTATTTGCCTTTCTTTGTGCAACCAGCCTGTGATTAAGAAAACCGACCCCGGCAGCTCGAGTCTTCAAGGACAAAAGGGATTGAGGGTACTACTTTACCAAGGCGGCATGGAGGAGACAGTGCTGCGTCATGTCACGTGCGTAACGCACTGGTTTTTATAGGCCACCAACGCTACTTACAGCTCATACAACAAATACTCTCTCAATATGAAAAGACAGGAGCCGGGGGACAAAACCCAAAATCCTTCACACACCTTTGTTCTATCAGACGCACATTCAGATCATTAACAACGTCTGATGGTAGCTTCTTCCTTCTGGATACTACAGACCAACGAGTCAAGTCAACATGGACAACGTGGACTTTCATTGTCTGAATCTAAAGCTGCAAATCTCCCATCGCTACCTTCAGTCGCACACGTCAATGCTTTCTCATCCAGGAACACGCAAAGACCTCAGGACTTACCCTGGGAGTCTTTAAGAACGCAACAAACCGGCTCACATCAATAAGCAGCTACAAAACGCTATTAGGCTAAGTTATTAGGAAAAGTCAAGTTGGGTACAAAGTGTAAAAAGAGCAAGCAAAGAGTGTAAACACACACACACACGCACATACACACTGAAGAGTATATAATATGGAGCATAAATATGCTCTTACTATCAGTACTAACACAGAACTGCTCACAGTAAAATGTAAAACCATCACAGCTTCTCAAAAAAAGAATTCGTTTTATGACGCTATTCACCGTCCTACAGCTAAACTACAGCCACTAACATCGTCTACACAACTAAAGCAAGATTTTTTTTTTTTTTTTTAAAAAAGCACATCATCTGCACCAGTTTCACCTCCGAGGCAGTGTGAACTGATTCACACCCTTTGACTTCATGCATACCGGTAACCCTACACTACTCCTCTCACATCCTCCCATCACGTCACTACATCACCTAAAAAAAAAACTCATGTATATCTCGTTCCCATGATGGCCAATAATGAAGTTAGCACCACAAGCACCAGTTTGCCTCTTTGCTACAGTTGCGACACAAATTAAATCCCGTATTTGTAGGATTACAAACCTTCCAGCAATGCTCATCCATCAGATGAACGGAATCAGACCGGAGCTGATCCAAAGCTGATTCAGAAATCAATCGATTTTATTGACAAATCCAGTGTTTTGACACGTTTTAGTCCAAACCTAACCAATAAACTTCGACGTAAACAGATAAATAACTTTGCATATGTTTGAGTAAAGGCTCAAAGCCCTTCTCGTGTTTGTCAGGCCTTAATGACTCACATTAAACTGTCTTATAATTCTAGTTTTACGCATAAGAACCTAGTATTTCTCACATTAATGGAAATGATGGCCACCATGGGACAAAGACCAGTACTCGCTTCTGCACACACTGGCACCTCAAAACTAACACAATAAAACATAGCACAAGCAATACTAACTAACATGTCACAGTTACACTTTCAACAAAAAGTCTTGTTTTCCTTTTTTCCTGCCTCCATGAGCCTCGTCCCCGAAAGAAGATCCCTGTCAAATGACAACAGGGTTGCCTTCATTCGGCATATTCTGGTTTTTATATTAGGTATAAAAGCTCGGAGGCTGTAGGCAGGCAGAAATGTTTAGGTGCCTCATTCCCCCCCCCTACTGATTCCAAATCGGAATAAGGCAACTTTGTACATTAAGATGCACAACATGATCTGAATGTGAATGGAGCAGCATTTAGCAACTAATCATGTGACTGTCAGCTGATGTAAACATTGGTTACCTGCAGTAACTCCAGGTCTATGAATATGTACCTAACGGACTTTGGCAGCTAATAGTGAAGCCCATTAAAAAGCAATTAATCTACCAAGAGGGTCAAACTGTAACTAAGTCATGTGACCCACAATAGTTTACTTAACACATATTATATTAATGAATGATTATGACACAATTACAATTTTGTGGGAATAAGCAAAATTTCGATTTTTGGTTAGTATCATATAT
>JBBMJY010000016.1:13283158-13299874 GCA_037833715.1 Toxotes lorentzi
CCTCAGCTTCCACTAAAGTAAGTTCCTTTTACACATGAACCACTGAGATGTAGCCTGTGGCCGCAGAAATGAGTAGCGTCCTATTATCTGTGCCCCCCCCGAAGTTCCCGAGTGATTCCCTCTGCTTCTCGCGAGAGCTGTGCAGAGCATAGAATAGAATAGAAGTCATTATACATCTTTTTTTATATGCACAACGAGATGGAAAGCAACTCCTTCTCCAGTGCAAACATATATGTCAAATATATACAACATAGTATCAGTGAATGGACTGAGAGGTGGAATCAGGAAAGTCAAAATCACACAGAACAGGGGAGGCTGTTATAATAGCACATTCATTGTACAGGTGTTCACAACCACTGTGAATAATTCATAATCTGTTGCTGAGACCAGTTTAAATCCCTGTGTGTGTGTGTTGTGTGTGTGATAGGTTGGGGAGATCTTCTCTGCAGCTGGAGCTGCCTTCACCAAACTAGGAGAGCTCACCATGCAGCTTCATCCAGTGGCAGACTCCAGTCCAGCAGGGTAACATATGCGCGCGCACACACACACACACATACATATGCATATATGAACCATATGACACACTCCTGTAATTCTCGTCCTGTCAATCTGGTCTGTAGTAGTCAGACGAAGAGCACTGTGAAGAGGAAGCTGTACGAAGACGGATCACCGCCCGCGTCCTGCGACGGGCCTAAGAAGGTCATCAAGAAAGCCTCTGTTGCTGCTGCCGTGGCAACGCAAGGCACTCCAACCATCATCTCTGTGCCTGCAGGTCAGGTTGTCGTACCATCAGGACTGCAGGCCCCCACCCCCAGCCACCCCCCACTGAAGAAACAGAAGACTGCAGGTGAGTCCAGCAGCACACATTCACTGAAAGCCCCTATTTTAGATAGAATACCAGTCTGGGTATGAATTCCTTTGTGATGTCTGTGTCTGTGTAGATGTGACCCTCAGTGCTCTGAATGACTCGGATGTCAACAGTGATCTTGTGGACATCGAGGGACTGGGTGAGGGATCCAACTCCAAAAAACTCAACAATTTTGATCAAGGTGAGTCTCCTGAGGGTTGATTTTATTTATTTATTTATTTTAGGAGGGTGTCACACTCCTGTTGACTTAGTGTGTGATCAGTTTCTGATTGAAATGTCTTTACAACATTCAGGATTTGACAACTGTGCCCTCTTTTTTCTCAATGGAAAAAAAAAGGTTCTGGCACAATAAAGGTCAAAAATTCTCAGAGGTGTCAAAAAAAGATGGTATTCATATCTTATTTGCACTAGTATTAAAAAAAAATGTCAGTTTAATAGCCATATTTACCTCTGCTAAATATTTTTTTGTGTGTGTTTGTGTCTGCATAGATAACCTGAACCTGGACTCCAGCCTCATCATGAATCCAAGTGACCTTCCTCTGCTCTCCCGTTGATCTTTCACTTCCTGTGGATTTCATACGAATGATGGACAAAACAGTCAAAATAAGTTGCAAGAACACAGACTGATCCTTTGCGCCGGATGATGCTGACCATGAGTAACGACAGCAGTGTTGAAAATTATGTCTTGGTACATGCGGGGGCGCCTGTCCTTCCACTAATGTGAGACTTTTTGACTCTGTTAGAAATGTGATTGTTTTGTAAGAATGTCAAGAAAAAAAAAAAAAGTCCTAAAATTAAAAGACAGCCTTTGCAGCAAGGTTCTAAGATTCATACTTCCTATGTTTTTTGTTTTAAAAAGCAAAGCCTTGAAAGTTCACACAAACATTTCCTACAGGCCACCGAACTTTAGCTGATGACCTCCAAACCCTCTGTCTGTACAAAGGCAGTGACGGAACAAAGTGTGTTACTACACCCTCTCATGCTTTATTAGGATAGCTAGCAATACTGTGCTGCAGGAAGTAGGACTGTATACTGATGCTTGTGCAAGTAATTTGGCTTTACATGAAGAAGACCAGTGCAATCTCCAGACCTAAACCATATGAAGCTGGTCTGGGATGAACTGGACAAAAGGTGAAAACAAAGCAACCCATTTGTTGGAACTTCTGCAACTTTCTGAGCAAGGTTTGATTTCTATCAGGAAGAATGTGAGGAGTGTGTTCAGCTGCTGGATGAGTCAAACATTTAGGATTTCAGATTCCATGACTCCTCTTTAAAAATCTCTTTAATTTCAGAAATGCTGAGACACTGAATTATGTACATTTTAATAACGGCTGGGAAAAAAACGGAGGCGTTCTAAACCTTTTGAGACATACAAATGTTACAATTTATGGTTTCAGTGGGAAATGTGTGCTAGAAATATTTCTTGGCAAACACAGCTGTGACTTCCAGGAGTCTTGTCAAGATGCTTACACAAACACTCTGGGTGGATGGATAAACTGTTGTTTGTGAGCTGTAGAGGTGTTACGAGTTTGTATAAAGTCTGACAGGCAACCACCTGATGACTCCAGCTTTGCACAGATATGAGATTGATATTCATCTTCTCAACTAAGCAAGAAGGCCAATAACATGTAAAGTTTTGTATTTTTCCCCTTTAGCTACTGTGGCAAATGTTTCAGTGTTTGCTGAAAAAAATATCCTGTATAACTCCATAACAACTGTGCAAATCCCATCTGCTGTAGTCATAATGTACTGGAATATACAGTGTAGCTAGCTGTAGTTAGCTGTCCTAAGGTGGACCTATGAAGGAATCAGTTATGTTGCTGAATCAAACTGTGCTTCTACTGCTGGAGACCAGACTAAGCTCAACAGAATCACATGTGCTACTCAGTTTGTCAGTCATCCACACTCGTCCACTTTGGTCTTCCCTTCCTGATTTTCAGTCAGTAAGTGAATCTGTATAATCTGTTTTCAGGGAGTGAAACTGTTTGGGATGCTCTCTCTCCAAGTTAGGAAAAAAAAAAAATTATCCTCAAGTGAAATCCTAAGCCAAAGTGGCTTTGGCAGCTGTCCACTGCAGGCTCTGTTTCACACTCCTTGTTTAGTTTAGTATTAAGACATGTATAGAACATCGGAGACATAAAGACATTTTCTTTCTTCTTTTGGGCTTTTATTGTCTAAGAGTCGTTATATATAGAATATACAGTCATTGGTTATAGGAAAAGTATACAAGGTATACAAAAACATTTAAAAAAATCCCATTTCTTTATTTGTTGGAGGAAGATGGTGATGAGGTGATGAAGAGGAGTGTATGTCTGACAGGAGCAGCACATGTCATACTGGCAATGCAGAGGAGAAATACCAGTAATGATGTGCTGCTACAGCCTGACACACTGACTGCTCGCCTCAACACACACACTGAAGGGAACTTCACCTGCAGTGACAGGTGTGACAGTGACCTTACAGGGAGGCTTTGACACATTCACCTCCTGAAAGAAAAAACAAAACAAAAAAAACAAACAAAGTAAAAAAAAAAAAAAAAAAGATTTTAAAAACATGAAATTATCAGGCTATGAGAAAGCACTGTTATCTCTGCATCGGCACTAGTCTATTACATAACTCATAAGCTCTACAGATGGAAAACTGGACACATTCAAATACAAAATTTAAATATATAAAATTCTATCTTGATATCTGTGAACATTTTCTTGTAGTGTGTCCCTACTATTACTTTCATGATTTCAAATAAGCCAGGTTCATTTAAAAAAAATGTGCATGCACTAGAGTGAATGACTTGGTCATGAATTATGGGCGAGTTCCTGTAACAGCAGGAACTGATGTTACACATTGTTGTGTCTGCTCTGGTCAGTTAGGGAGAAAGCACTGCATGTTAGTGCCCGGCCACGAGCTGTGTTTTTAGTGCTGAGATGCCAACAAATACTAATTTTATTCTTGTACTCATCATATTAACATTGTTAGATTATCGCACATCTGTCCCACTTTTTTTTTTTCCTTTTAAACACTTGTCATGCTACATTTGACGTTTCAGGAATCCTGGCCAGCTTTGGCTGTTGCTAGTTAGCACCACAACAGTAGTTCACTGGCTACACAACTATGCAGAGTACATTTTCGATTTTGGACAGACATGAATGGATATACTTTGCTCTGATCATTTTTATAATGGATATTTTATGAATGACATTCCTTAAACATTTTAGGATATTTACTGTTCATTTTCATGTTTCACTTAAGTCAAGATTACGATGTAAGCAGTTGAAGAACAGAAATAGGATAAAAGAGGTGGGGTGTAGATTGTGTTAAGCTGATGTCATTACTTTTTTTTTTTTTTACAGAACAGAATTCATTGCTTTTATGCCATGCCAGATATATATTTATGATTTTTCCTTAACTGTTTATTAATTTAATCTTTTTTTTCTACTGTAACCTTTAAAGCCTCTAGCGGGCTCCATAGACACTCACAAGAATCCATGAACAGAAAAAAAGCTGCCCATGTTCAGTGAAATTGTTATTTCAATAAACTTGAACTCGGTTCATTTTGTTAACTCATTTCCTCAGCGCGGTTAATAGTTCACAAACTGAAATGGAATTATGGGCAGAAACAGAGTGTGGGCCCTGGTTCTCAGCTGTTCCTCCATTTTAATAATCATGTTAATGAGGAGGAAACAGTCTCCCTGCTGTTAGCCTTTATGAAGGCAGTTATAGACAGTAGGAGAACGGTGGTCACTAATTACACCACTCGAAACCCTGTCATGACTTGGTTTTACACTGAACAAGTCATTGGTGAGGTTAAAAGGGTGATATTTTCTTTTCTTTGTAATTTAATTTACTTTTATTTTACTTATTTTTGACAATACATGACAGCAGTGCAAAAACACTGCCCACCCTAACAAGTCATCCAGTCAATGATCTCATTCAAATTCATTTTCTTAAAAACAAGTGACAAAATCAGATCAAATTGTATGTTTCCCCCAAATTAAGTCATATTTTATTTATGCTTGTGCAGTAATTTGCTTTATTCAGTTTTTTTCTGATATATGACTCAAGTAAAGAAATAAGATAATCTGGAAGCAAAACTATTAAGAGCTACACTGATGAGCTACAGTGATGCAGATGAAGCTGCACAAAAATCACACATGCATGGACATACCCACACAGACAGAGGACATGCCCTACCTCTGACCTTCAAGAAGACAAGAAGAATTAACATGAGTTTTTTTTTTTTTTTCCAGTCACAAGTCAGGGTTGACTGGGAATCCCAGGGCTCACAGTGGCAGCACATAATGATTTGGAGTGATTCAGCACATATCTGCAAAACATGATGTGCTGCTAGAGCGCACCCTGGACACACTGAGGCCATGAATCCATCAGATTTACTGCCTCAGACTGCACATGCTCAGGGGGAAAACACATCAGTGTAACACTCAAAGAAATAACAGGGAAATTCATGATATTCAGGTGCTGTGCTTTTCTTTCTTTCTTTCCAAATATTTTCATTTAGCTATCTATTCATTCTTGATGTGCATAATTTACACAAAGCATGTCTTAATATCTTAATGTGAATGTATAATACAGGCATCATAGTCGCACACTGCTTAAAAAAAGGATTTCTCTAAGCTCTTTTCAGCCACGAATAAGAATCTGTAGCAAATGACAGAATTAAGCAAATTACTCTGAAAAAGATCACACAGTTTTCAAGATCAACAGTTTTTGAATGTTATGCATCATTTGTAAGGGAAATAAAAATGGTTGAAGAGGACAAAATGGAGGAAGAGAAAGAAAAGAGGAAGGACAGGAAGGAGGAAGTGAAGGGTACATGAGAAACACTACTTATCTTTAAAAACGAGCACAGAAAAAGGCTATATGTAATGCTATATGTAATCTGCAGTTATGTTATGTTATATACATGAAATACAATGTTCTCACTTTTTTCCCCTCACCGTGTAGAGGTGTTTAATGAGCAACTTTTTGGTGTAGATAAACCTGCTCATGTATTTTTTTTTTCACATTACTAAAGTACTGTAATGTTACTTCCTGTGAAGATACTATTATTTATACCAAACCGTACTGAAAGAAAGAAAGAAGAAAAAAAAAACAAACTGAAGCACCATAGGAAACTATACAAATGAAAGAGCAGAAACAGTCACGAAACAAGTGCAAGGCTGAAAAAGTTTCCCCACATGAAAATATATCTCCACAGAGAAAAAACACATCTTAATGTCTCATCTAAATCTTTTTTTCAGTTTTAAACTTTTTTTTTTTTTTTAATCGTCCAATTATAAGATTATTTGACTAGCAAACAATACAGATCAGCTGCTACAAGAATATTCTGGAGTGTCATATTTCTTGGTAATCGTGCTGTGATCTACCTTATTCAGTCATGATTTCAAGATACTGATATTGAGTTGATTTCATTAGCATTTTTTTTTTGGGATTATGACAGCTTTATAGACAAAACTACAACTACATCCAATGTGTTGTTAAATATTGGAAAAGTAAAACAATATTTTTACATTATCTTTCAATTTGCTCTCAGAGCCAGACACTGAGATGTGGACACCTGATGTGGAGAAATTCTGTCTCTAGAGCCTGCCTGTATACAAACACAAAAGCAAAGTTTCAGTTTATGCTACTTTAACAGCCTGGTAAAGATCATTCAAATATTTTGCATATTCATTTTTTTTTTTTTAAATCGGCATGTGAAAGAGGGCAAAATAAAAAATGAGACCAGATGGATTTAGTAGTAGAAAAAAGAAGAAGATCAAGAGGGACGGTGTAATCAGCTGAACAGCATCTTACCTGCAGGCCTGCAGAGGGTCACATGTTAGTTACACTCTGGAAGAGGAAAAGATGAGTTAGTGGGAGGGAGTGGGGGCCTTTGACAAGTCATGTGGTGCTGATGTGGCCCGTGGGAAAAAACTATTGTTTACTGATCCAGGCTCTCCATCCCTACACACAAATGTGTCACTTTACTTTATAACTGAATCCACTCAGCAGGTAAAGTCTGGACCTCAGTCTTGCATGTACCAGTGGAGAAGATAAGAGAATTTGAAGAAACAAAGGATTCAATATGTCAGACTGAAGGAATTGTCCTGATTTTGTTATATTTTATTTAAGAATGCAAAAATTATGTAAAAGGGAAAAAAAGACATTTAACTTGTTTCCTTACTGCTGAACACACGCTCATCACAGAAAGCTACAGCTGCCACCAACCATTGTTTTATTCAGCAATCCACAGATGACTGTTTTATTAACTGACTAGTCCTGTAATATATAAAGTGTCAAGAAGTGTCTACCAAAATTAGGTTTGTAAACTGCTTATTTTATCTCATCAAAGACACTGAGCTATTAGGGATATGAAACAGAAAAACCAACAAAACTTCCCACTGGACAAACTGGAGCCAGTTTGGATCAATACAAAATGATCAAAATTAAGAAAACACAAGCAAAGCCTATAAATCGATTGATTTTATGAGTGTTAAGAGTTACAAAGCTGATTCCATCACCTTGAGCAGCCATGTTAACGTCACATAACCAAAGGACAGCAGCCAAAGCAAACAGACCTGAGGCATGTGAGGAGAATGGAGCTGATCCATTGTGATTACTGCCAAACAAGATGAAGAAGGTTCTAAGAGGAACAATGTCAGTTAAATGAGTTGTAGTATAAATGGAATCGTTTAAGCTCTGTTACACAGGTGTGTAAAGAAGTGGAATAAAAAAAGCTGTCTTTAAAATGTAGAATGTAATGTAGAATTGTGATGTAGGTGTGGATCTAGGTAAATTCTGTCAGGGTGTTTGTAATGTCATATGGCAATATCAATATATATTATGATATAGTACATTTTATGGAAAATCAATGGAATAAATAACCAGACTGAGTCTGTTTTGGCTAATTTAGTGAATTAAACACCTGACAAATCAAGTCACTTCATTCCAGTAATGCTAGACTTTTACAGAAATACAATACAAAATACAAATCAAGCTTCCATTATTAAAAATCTGATATTAAAGGGATTGACAGGGTATAAAGGTTAATAAATTTACAAGTTTGATTTTCATGAATACAGACAAGGCTATTACAAAGTGCTAACTACAGCACAGCTCTGAATCTTTTTTTTTTAATTCGAAGTGATGCCAAGGTGGGATTTTCAAATGTAACCAACAGTCCAAAGCCTAAAGACATGTTTGACAATTTTTGCTTGATAAATGACCGCAACAAATAATTTATCAACATTTTTGATGATTTATTTTCTGTTGATCTGCAATCCATAAATCATAATTTCAGCATTAAACTACACTATGTAAGTAAGTGCAAACTTTAAGCTGTGCTGTATTAGGCTACAGCTAAATTAATCTGCCAATTTTTCCCTGATTAATTGTTAGGTCTCTAAAATGGAAAATATAATATAATGGAAAATGCTCATTATAAGTTCCCAGAGCCCAAAGCGACATCTTCGAATGTTTGTTTTATCCAACTAACAATCTGAAACCCAAACATATTCAGATGTAGTGATATATATATATATATGTATATATAACACTGAAATTCTCACAAATTGTTCCCGATTAATTTTCATTCAGTTGACTAATTAAATGCATGACTGATGTTTCCACATTAAAATTCTGTATATACAGTACACAGTACATATCTGGTGTAGCAAAGAGCTAACAAAGAGCTGTAACGTCACTTGCTATCAGTAAAGCTTAAATAAAGTTGGAGGGCAGGAGTGAGGAGGGAATCATGGCCTGTCAGCCCATCAGCACCACATCTCACTTGGTATACTTAATATTTTTCTCTTTTCAGAAAATTTGGATTGAAGTGATTTAAAAAAAAATACTCATCCATACAAAAAAAATCACGTTAAAATCCTCTTTAAAAAATCTGATTAGCAACGAAAGAGAAAGCAAGATGAAAATAAACTGAAAAAAAAGAAGTGAAGTGGAACTCATGCTGTGGCTCCTGGACTGACTCATGACATCTTATAGAGCCATACAACCACAAAGTCAATAAGAAAGAGCTCTGTTGAGGGAAAGTGACTGAATTTGAAACAAGAGGTCATGTCAGAAGGGAGAGCAGTGACAGACAAGTGTTTCAGACCCAAACTTCCAGTCTTCCAGAAAAAAAAGGGAGCGGAGAGAGAGGTAGACAGAGGAGGGGGTGAGGGAGAGAAGGAAAAAAGAGCACAACTAAAATTGTGGTGCAGGGAAAGGAAGAAAGAGGGAGAAGCAACGCCGAGCTAAGAAAATCTCTCTGTGGCCTGCTGCTCTCTCCATTCACAGCAACAGAGGCCATTTTAAACACTTCAGAGAAAAAAAGATTCACTTACCGTCTGCTGCAGGGACCATGAACCAAATGATGGAAGGTCTAACTAGCCCTAACTACTGACTAACTTAGAACACTGGTAGTTATCTGAACAGAAGTCCCCCTCACCTTCTCTCTCCTCAGTTTGTGTGGATGCTCTTACCAAAAGGCCAGTGTCTGACACTAACTAGTCCACAGCTACAACTAGTCCTCCCCAAAAAGAGAGAGAGAGAAAAAAAAGACAATATAAATAGAAAATAAAAAGAAACAACACGAACACACTCACACACACAGACGCACACACGGCATTTGGGTTACAGGATGACAAAGATATTCAAATAAAAATAAAAACAGGAAAAAAACGACAGGCCTAAAAACGTCACTACAACACACACATGCTATACATACACATATCAATGGGAATATACCCAGACTACTATAGTATGACAGGGAGAGCAGAAAAAAAGGCCTGTTAAGGTTTTCTGGTTGCTCCTGCTTCTGTTCCTAGTAAGGGGGGGGGGTGTCAGAGGTGTCAGGGGGTTAGGGGGTAGGGGGGTAGGGGGGTCTGGTCCCAGTCCCAAAAACTGGCCCCCCAAAAACTGAGTATCCCCCCGCCCCCCCACCCCCCATCCTTCCTTCCTTCCTGGCCCTTCACATCTTCACCTCCTAGCTATGTGAGTGTGTGTGTCCCAGTCCTCCTCAGTGCTGCCTGCTGCCTCGCTGGAGCCCCAGCTACGCACACTGAGACAGTGAGGAGGCTCAGTAGGCATAAAAACCTACAGGGCTGCAGCCTTTTTCCCTGGCCATCACTTTCTACAATACAAATCGACGTTTTTGAGGGCACCGAAAAATCTGAAAAAAAATCAGGTCGCCCCCGTGGGTGTGCGTGAGACAGGTGTGAAAGGAGGGGTCTGTCGGAGCTACCATTAGTGAGTAAAAAATAAATTTGTGGAAGGTGAGGGGGCTGCTGCGCTGCGCCGAGCGCTGAGCTGTAAGCCTGCCAAGCTGCTCGGCTGTCAGACTGAAAGAAAAAGACTGAGGAGACAGGGAGGGAGGAGAGGGAGGGAAATAAAATGAAGAAAGTGTGGCTCTGAGAGGAAGCTCTCTACGCTTTCACACAGAGGGTTTAAGAAGTCTGCTTTCAAGGGTAAAGTTGCAAAATAAAAACCATAAACCACAGCAAAGACACGAGGCACCGAGGCAGAGCGGGAGAGGGCTGAACAGAGACACAGGTGGACTGGCATTAATGCAGAAATATGTTGTTAATTACACTAATGGCTGGGCTCAGTGTTTGTCACACTCTCCTGTATTTTCTCATGTAATTTGGTCATGAGATGGGAGTCGGCGGAAAAGAGGCCGGCCCTCAGAATGCTGAAAGTGCTGATCTCAAACTACATTGCTTTACCAGGACACCAGGGCCCTGCCCACCCCCTTTCTGCTATGCGTGCATGCGTACACACACAGAAATCGAAAATAGTGCACGGAAAAAAAAGACCAAGGCTCAGCTCTCAGTTTGGTGGCAGAATTCTAACTTTAAAAAAAATCCAGACAAAAAATGGACTAACTCCTCCAGCTTTACTTAGTTTAACACTAGTTAGCACAGTGAAACATTCAGGGAGACCCCAAAAATACAGGTCACTCTGATTTTATTCCAATTCCAGTCACAAGAAATGATCTCACTTACACAGTGGGTAATAATGACCATCAGGCTTCAGATTAATACCATCCGAGCATTCCAAGGTATTAGTAATGTAAGGCATGACATTAAAACTGGCAAGTACTATCCATGGTTTTTTACTTTTCTTACCAAAATTTCAACTTCTTGAGCACCACCTGAAATTTAACCATAAATTTCTTATAATCACAAACTGTCACCTAAAAGTTTGAACTGAATACTCCGGTCAGGCTTTTTTAAAATTTCATATTTTAATCAAATATTTTCAGATTTTACTGAAAATTCTGTTCATTTTATTCAGTGGTTTCTATTTAGGTAAAGTTCTTTTATGTCAGTTTGTCTTTGTCACAATTTTGGACTGATGCAGTGAATGAAATTGAGCTTATTTTCTCAAGCGAAAAACAAAAAGGCTTTTGGTAGAAAAACAAATGTTTCCTTAAAAAAAGTAATCAAAAAAAAGTATAATTTTGTATCAAAAGTTGAATTCTGTTTATCAAAAACCTAGACCAGCGGCAGTATCAAAATATATTTCAATAGCTCATTATGAATACCCAGCTCTAGATTTGTGCAGCATAAATTTAATCTGCTCTAGTCCTTAAATATTCAAATTAATTGGTGAAAAATTTTAAATCAATTAACTGCTTAAGTAATTTATTTAATGAAGTAAAAATGGCACACATTATCAGGTTGAAATGTGAGGATTTGCTGCTTTTCTCTGTTCGATATCATTATAACACGAATATCTTTGGGTTTTTCACTGCTACAAGCATCTGAACATGCCACTGTGGCCTCTGGAAAACTGGGGTGGCAATTTTTACTATTTCCTGAAATTTTAAAAATAACTTTCAAATTCATTGATAATGGAAAATATCAGTAGTTGCAGCCCTAATCTGCTCAGCAGATTTCTTCCTTATAATTAAAAAAGAAAAGAAAAAAAAAAAACACAAGTAAATTTGTCAAAATGTAAAGACATTTAAGTCTTATATGTATTTGGAAGCAATGTAAAACAAAAAAACAAAAACAACAAAAAATTATTTCATATTTTGGATTTGACAGGGTGTAACAGGAAGCTTTCAAGAGTTTCATATCATTCTCAACACTATATAGTCTCACATTCAGTGCAGAGAGTTCTGAATCTAGTAAAGAAAGAACTGGGAGAATCCCCTCAATCTGTCCTTATTTATTCATTCATTTTATAGTATGCAATTTATCACCTCTTTTGAATGTGATGTGTATGCAGAACTAAATTAATTAAACAATTACGAACAATTAATCTGTTAGTCAGCTGAGATTAAATAGACATATATATGTATATATATATAAATATATATGTGTGTGTGTGTATATAAACACACACACACTGCATCCACCATACATCCAGTGTCTTAACTAAAATATGTGAACTACTTAATGCCTTCCATATATTTATATAGTTTTCCTATATAATCTATACAGGAAGATTTTGCTGGCCTGTCCATGGTTAGGCTAGTCAATATTATGTATTGGGTTGGGTTGTATACTAAATTATAGTTAAATAAAACTGTGCTATTACTGTTTTTCTAGAACATTTCCAAACCAACATAAAAGCAGCCAGCCCCTGTATATGCCTCACTATACAGGGGCTATACTAGTTTTTTTTAACTAATTTTTTATATAAAGGGCCTGTCTTATTACCATTATTACTCTGGCACCAACTCTTGTGCCAAAAGTGACAGAAAAGCTACTATAATACATTTATATCTACAGTGGTGATTCATAACGTACAACTATCTAACAAAGACGCTTATTAGCAGGATACAAGCCGTTAACGCTGAATTCACCTATTTTCGGGTAGGCGCTGCTATAACATTGCATATAACGAGCTGTCGAAATATGCTGAAGTGTCCACAGTCGTCTAACAGTGAAATGGCAGGGTGACAGTCAGGGGCGAGTCCTCTGTGAACTGCTGAGTCAGTGGGTTTTGCTAGTAAACCCAGTTTGTCTGAGCTATTATTTTACACAATATAAAACGAATTAGGCAAATTTTGTCTCGACGTCTAGTTTCAAATGGAAATAGCTGTTTCTTTTCTTTCTTTCTTTTTTAAAAACACGGTTAAAGTGTAATTTGGAAGGGTATTAAGTCTGAGTGAACGTCGGAGTGGGCTGGGGTCTTTGGGGAGGGGGCTGTGACTGGGGGAGTGTCCGCTTTCTTAACTTACTCAGTTATCTCTGAAAACCCTTTGTACAGAAATATAAAACAATTGCTCAAATGTTAAGGTTAGACTATATAGAGAAACGGCTTTGAATTCTTTAAACCGACTAGCCTCCCTGTTGAAAAGCATCAAGCAGCAACCCTCCGACGAAAGAGATAAGTAAAGCTGTGTTTATGATGCTAAACAGCCTTTGTTTCAAAAGGCAGTTCATAATAACTTAAGCAGGAGGGTACACTATAACTCTCCACAGTAACACCAAATTCACTCACAACTTCACTTTCCTACCCTACAGCTACAACAAGCCAAAATGCTAATTACTTAACCAGAAATGTGAATAAAAACATAAATAACTAAGTATCTAACATAGTAGTAAAATACATTAAAAAACGAAATAAACGAGATGCTTACCTTTCCGAGAAAAAAAGGCGTCCAAAAGAGAAGTGCAGTGGAAGATATTCCTCGTCTTACAGTAATTATGAAAAGGAGAAATTAAGTGGTGTGTAAATGTATTTGAAGCCGGACTCTCATTCTGTGTCAGTGGAAGATTTGAAAGTGGCGCCAACCGCTCTGCTCCTCAGCTCCCCACACAGCCGTCACACACACACACAAAAAATAAATAGAAATTCAAAGGCGCGCGCAGCAATATTTTAGTCTTATCAAAATGTGCCTGCCGACCGGCACAATCGATCCCTGTGGTTAGTTTCGAATAATATGCCTCCTGTGATTTTTATTTATTTTTTATGTTAAATTAAAATAACCGTCAGCGGCTTTTCTAGGCCGCGGTGCAGGACGGGATATTGTGCAAGGCGGTTGTGTTTTGAATTTCTAACCGGTCAAAGAGAGGAGGGCAGTGTCTCCCCCTGCAGGGCTCTCTCTCCCCCCTCTCTCTCTTTCTCTCTGCGTGTGTGATTGAGTTAGTGAGTGTGCACTTCTTTTTTTTGTTTTGTTTTACTATATTCGTGGGGTCCGAAATCCGGATCCCCCCCCCCACCCACCCACACATACACACACAGCTGTGTCTGACAGCTTTGTGGGGACCACAGTACTGGACCCCACAAATTTTAAATGCTGTTTGTTTGAGGGTTCAGACCCTGTTTTAGGGTTCAGGTTAGAATAAGGTTTATGGTAAAGAGTGGGCTGAGGCATTCAGTGAAGGTTAGAATAAGGGGGTAGGGAATGCACTATATCTGACGGGTCCTCACGGAAATAGTAAAACAATAAAGTAAATGTACGTGTGCACTGGCGAGGTATTCTGACTAACCAGCCTTTCTGTTACTTTATTTTAAAAAAAAAATTAGGATATGTGTTCATGAACTCATGCTGTTCTCATAGCCACTGCTGTAATTGTAAAGAGTGGTAATTGAATGAACTAACAGTATTTTATTAGTATAAGTATTTGTGTTTGAAAACACTTGGGTTAGGGCCCTCCTTTCACCAACTATGCACTAGTAGAGGATGCAGGAAACTCAAGAAGAATAGTGAACGGGAGATTTATACAGGTACAAGTCATAAGTGGGGATCTGTTCCTATTTTGCATTTGAATGTTTGGATAGATAGATACACAGCCAAGCACTTTCTTTTGATTGTAATGTATTACAGATACCCCTATAATGCATTGCACTACATGCATAATTCAGTATAAGTTGCCCTAATGTTTCATTATGCATTTGGACATAAGGAGTCATCAGAAGTGGTGGGTGGTGCATAATAAATAAGAAGAGATGAAAACAATATAGCATCATGAGTGACTTTTAAAAGAGAGGGAACTAAAAACTAGAACTGTACTCTAAATGTATACAGTGATACTGCCTGGTAATGCAACAAATGGTATAATGGTCTTAACCTGCTTGTGTCTGAGATGAACAATGAGCTGCCATGAAAACATTATTTCAAAACATTACCATACTTTCCAGCCATTATGGCCACAGAAAACACCATGATATTCATCACACTTTGTAACAGTCCATGCAAAACCTTTATAAGTTTTTCCAGAAAAAAAAGATAAAGACCTACAGGGTTAACTACACTATTGCCAAAGCAGATTATGCAAAGTTGACAATGCATAATAATAAAGTATAATAATTAAAGAACAAATGTATATATACGCAACAATAAGCAGCAATACTAGTCAACCACCTAAGGGTTCTCTGCTTGTCTGTGGATGGGTTTTGTGAATCATCTTTCTTGAATTCAGATAATAATACCCAGGTTCTCTCTGACTCTGTCAGTGCAGTCATCGAAGTAGGCAGTGTGGTACCATGACAGAAACAGAACAAGAACAGAACTGGTGGCTAATTCTGAACTGCCCAATAATCATACGGTAACATGTAATTAGTTCCAGTAAGAGAACAATGATCCTCAGCAGTGCAGTTTTAGTTTTAATGTATAGTGAGCATTCCTGCAACAGCTGGTGAAGTTGGTAGAAAGCTGGTAAAGAAAGCTAGAAAGTTCTTGAGGGATTGTTTTGGGCTCTTCATCATCACATAAGTAGTTCCTTCAGGTTCTTAAACTCTTCTAAAAACATTATAAATCCAATGGGATAGAACAGGGAAGGTAGAATGATAGCAAGGACAAATAACAAGGCTTCCAGAGGGGATGCACAGAGGATCTGTGGTTAGCACGGTCACGTCACAGCAACACAGGGATTCAGACCTCTGTTGTGAACTTCCAATGCTGTAAGTGATGTAGGTTTCCTCAGCTGTCCAAATCAGGAAGACCGGAGATGTGGTATTTGCTGCATTTTCAGCCTGCTTTGCTGCTGCTGAAGAGTTGGTAGGCGGTGGCCAGCAAAACATTCAGAATAAATGTTCACTTCACATTGGCAGCCGACAAAAAGCTGTCTGAAATGTTTTATCTTGTTTGCAAGTAAGTTAACCCCTGACTTTTCCTCTAGCGCTACCAACAAGTAAAATGTCCACTTGTCGAACACTACCATTTCAGTCAAATCATGATTTATTGAGTGCTTTTTCACACTGAGGTGTAGATCATTAAGATAAAATAAGAGCATGTAGAATAAGACAGTGACACAGTAATAGCAACAAAAAATGTAACAAATTATAAAATAATAAAACATTGTAGTGTAGCTTAACAATAGTAAAATGTGGGGTTACCAATATGGTGAACTGGCCAGATAGGTTAGTTATACATTTCAGGAGAAGGATAATAAGGGTTTTGGGTCTGGTGTTAAAGGTTTCCAAGGAAGAAGGCTTTCTAATGTAAGTAGGACATTTTCAAGTATACAGGCTTTGTGATGAGATCTAAGAGGTAGCCAGGAGAAAGCACAGGGACAACGTGCAAATTCCACACAGAAAAGCCTTGGCCCAGATTTGAACCCAGAACCTTTTTGCTGTGAGGCAACAGTGCTAACCGCTGCGCCGCTGTGTCACCCAAAAAAAACACAAATTTTAAAAAAGTGGATAGATTTTGTCTGATGTTGCAGAGCTTAAAGTTGTTCCGAATGGCTACATTTTCAATTCAATTCAAATCAGTTTTATTTATATAGCTCCTTCCACAATCAAAATGGCCTCAAAGCGCTTTACAGAGACCCAGAGCCGAGGGCCGGGCTGGGTGAAAGGAGTAAAAGGAGAAAGATAGGACAGCTGGGAATGGAGGAGAGGAGGAGAAGGACATGCAGCATATAAAACATGATACAAACAGGGTTGGC
>JBBMJY010000016.1:13299974-13314821 GCA_037833715.1 Toxotes lorentzi
AGCCTAGGCCTATAGCAGCATAACTAAGGGATGGTTCAGTTGCCTGAGCCAGCCCTACTATGGGCTTTATCCTTAACAGTGTCTATAGAAATAACTGAATAATTATAGGTTTAGTCATCCATCCATTGTCTACCGCTTAATCCGTCAGGGTCGTGGGGGAGCTGGAGCCTATCCCAGCTGACTATGGGTGGGGTACACCCTGGACTGGTTGCCAGTCAATCGCAGGGCTGACACACAAAGACAGACAACCGCACACACACTCACACCTATGGGCAATTTAGCCAATTAACCTAACCCGTACATGTTTTTGTGATTGTGGGAGGAAGCCGGAGTACAGGGAGAACATGCAAACTCCGCACAGAAGAACTCCAGACCAGGGTTCGAACCTAGAACCCTCTTGCCGTGAGGCCACAGCGCTAACCACTGCACCACTGTTTAGTCATAACAAAACTGTAACTACAACTAATCAGAAGCTAGAAGGCACATTTGAAGGTGGCGTGAAAAGCCTGCTGTCATAGAGAAGGGGAAAAGCATGATGAGTTGCACAAACAAGGATAATGGTGCAGACTTTTCAGACAGTGTAACTATACACACAAAAACTAACCAACGTGCTCTGAAAACAAAAAAACAAAAAACAAAGCGTCAGACCCCATGTGCATTGGTTTTAGAGAATTGCAAAAATTCTTCAGAAGCAGGTCCAACCAGTCCTGACATCAGAACTGTGTGAGGGGAGGGATTTTTCAGATGCTGTTTGATAATTTGTAGTTCCTTTGAAACATGCAGTTCAAATGTCCATACCATCATCATCAGATCATGCAATCAAGTCAAAGAAACATCTTGAAACTGTTGGTGGGCTGCCTCTACCAAATGAGATATATAACCCCTGATAATTCCAATGGTCAGTCAATATCTGTGAACACTTGTTTAATACAAAAGATGCAATGCATGGATGTAGAGGCTTTGGAGTTGTTTAAAGGCACAGAAATTCCCATCTGAACAATCGTTGCGTCTTTCTGCGATAACTGACTTTTTGAGCGTAGCCATTTGGAACAGGTAGAAACATTTTAGATGTGGTTCAATAAACAAAAGTTAGTGATCTCAGTGTAACACTTTAAACCTGTAATACATAATCAAAATACACCATGTACAACAAAATAACATTTGCATTCATGTTGCATTTACCCACTAGGTAACTTTCAAAGTATGACATGCAGCAGATCAACAATTAAGCACAAAACATTCGAAATAAAAGGCATATTAAGCATCTTGCTTAGGTCATCTTCAATCACTGATTTCACTTCAATGCTCGTATTATATGTTACAGAATATTTCCCAGTAAAAGACAACGTACAGTGCTTCTAAAATTCAGTCTTTCTTCTCATGAAAACTTTCATTCGACTATATATCTGACTTTTGCTCTGTTCATGTATGACGGACTGTCATGAAATGCTTTACCCTTCTTATTGTTGACTCCATCTGCCATCCCTCCCTCCTCTGCATCCTCTCCTTTTCCCATTATCCTCAGTGGCAACAGAAACCCGCCATGTTGTTGTGCATTGCTGTTTACCGTCTGGCAGCAGTGAGCTCCCCCCTTGTCTTTAGTCAGGAAATAAAGGAGGGCATTGAGCCACGCGTTGAATGACGCTAAAGGTCTTGTAATCTTATAGCACATGGAGACCATGGTCATGGTGTGGCAGGGGACTCTCTTAGTCACTTTCAGCAGGAGGAAGATGGTTCTAGTAACATGAAAGGGGAAGAAGCACAGAGCAAAGAGGAGGGTGATGGTGATGATGGTCTTGATAGATTTACGTCTGCGATTAGCATATGGAGAGTGGGCACCAAGAAAAATGGAAATCCCTTCATCTCTTCCCACTGTCCTTAGCAGTCCATTGCTTCCTCTTCTTTCTCTTCCAACTATCACAGGGCTTGTCCTCTCTCTTCTCTCTACTCCTTCATGTCCTCCATCTCTTGGACCTCTGTGGGATGAGGGCCGCGAGTGCAGAGTCCTAAATATGGTTAGAACAACGTGAGAGTAACACCAAGCAATTATGGAAAAAGGCACAAAAAAGCCCAGCAAATGGAGTATGATTCCATAGGGCACGTAATCAGGGAATTCCTTATCTATGGCGTCGTCCCAACAGTTCTGGTACTCCTCAGTGACCCCTCCCAAGTTACCATGGCTTGCATTACCATTTATCAATGTTATCTCATGGCTTGCATTGGTGCCAGGCCCCCCCAGTCTTGTCACATGACCAGTCTGAGCAAATCGGAAGATAGGGCAAGTCAATGCAAAAACCACAATCCAAACCAGGACACAAGTGCACTTGACAGCCTTCTTGGTCTCCAGAGTGATGACCTTTATTGGGTGGCAGATACCGAGGTACCTGTGGACAGAGATGCAAGTGAGGAAGAAGATGGAGCAGTAGAGGTTAAAGTAGAACAGAAAACGGACGAGGCGGCACATGAAGTCCCCAAAGACCCAGCGGTCACGCATGATGTAACTAGCCACAAGGAATGGCAGTGACAAGCCGTACATGAAGTCTGTAGAGGCCAGGTTGACCATGTAGATGAGAGAGGCATTCCAGCGCTTGGTCTGGCGGAAGGAACGGTAGAGGACAACAGAGTTAAGGAAGATGCTGAAGATGAATGTGAAAGAGTAACAGATGGGGAGGAAGATGTACTTGTAGGACTCATCTATGCTGCAAGATGGAGATGGAGGCATGACAGAAGGAGGAGAAGAAGAGGGTGAGGAGGAATCGAGGATGTCGTAGCGTACTGAGACACTGATACTGGGAGGAACCCCACCTCTGGATGACATTGTGAGGAATTAAGGGATTTTCATGTAAGTAAGAATTTGAACAAGGCCGTGGCTTGTACGTTTAGGGTCCTCTCAAGCTTCTTCTCTGTCATCCTTGTACTCTGTACCATTTAACATAAAATCTTTGGGATCCTGTACAGTAGATTTTCAGATGATCCACGAGTGGGTGTTTACCTAGAGATAAAGAGAAAATTCAGTTATCCACCTACAGTCATTTAGGGTCTCACCTCATTTGATCACCTAAGTAGATACTTTCCACGGTCTGTTTTTGCATGAGGTACTCCAATCTCACAGGCTCATTAAACCTACTTGCTGGACTCTGTATTTGGCTGTACAAAATTGGTGAAAACTTTGGACACAGACCTTTATTGAATTGATGAACGAATCCTATTAGTTTTGGTCGTAGCTTAACTTTCATCATTGTCAGGTCATAATTTCAAATTGTCCAATACTTTGTTTCATGACCATCAGCCCCTACTATACTTTCTGTTCCATGCTAAGTAGCTAATATTATGTCACAAACACCAGGATGTTAACGTTGTGAGTATCTTAGCATGCTGAACTTAGCACCAATCACAGTATAGCCTCTGTTTGCTTGAAAAACACTCATCTGCTAATACCAAGAAGGAGAAGTGACACCCCCCATTCTTTGATTGTTGACTGGGGCCTTTGCACAGTGTTTGATCTCCTGTCTTCTGCTGCTGAGTCTTAGCGCTTGTTTGCCTTCCTGTGTACAAGGGTATGCTGCTGATTCAGTCTCTTCTCACCCCATTAGCTCAGCAATAAGTAACCACACTCGCCTGACAAGTGGCTCCATCCCTCTGTACATCAGCTCTCGCTCTCACTCTGCTGATTTGCAGTCTTTCCAATCCCAAATCCCCATTCTGATTTTATTTAATTTTACATGAGGAAGCGATACATTATCATCAAAGTCAACATGTTCCAGCTAAATAAGACAAACTCAGGCAAGACTCATCAGCTCTGCTGCTGCATATTAGGATCAGCACACAGGCAGGCCCGAAAGTGTGTGTTTGTGTAAGCATTAAGTGAGAAATCCACAGGTTATACAAGCACTTCACTATAGACTTCAAGTAAATAGGGGTACGTGTCAACCAGCAACATGACATATTAACAGTAAAACACAAATACAGTGGATAGAAACAGTAACTCTCAAACATTTTGATTTTGTTGTTCACAAGATGCAGCTGCTGATGTGAACCACGCCTCAAAAAACAAAAAGAACCAGAAGACTTTAGAGCAAGGATTGTTGATTTGGATGAAGTTGGAAAGGGTTTAGATATTCATCAGTCCACAGTTGACAAACTGTCTATAAATAGAGGGCTGCTCTACCTGGAAGTGGTCTTCCAGCTAAGATGACTCGCAAGGCTCAAAGCAGAATGATCAGTGAGGTAGGAAGAAGCTGCTCTAAAAAGAAAAAAACAAAAAGACCAAACATCACTATGTGCCTGAAGTTTACCAAAGAGCAGCTGAGGCTTAGTAGTTTGTCAGAGTCAGAGGCCAGATCTTAAACCAGCTGAGATGCCATGGAATGAGCTCAGAGGGATGTTCACATCAGACGTCCTAAGAACTTTGACTTTGTTATAATTGTGTGTCTTTAGGATAAAGTCTCTGCTCAGGTGTGTTGGAATGTGGGTCTGAGGAAAGTCACACATACAATCCAGATGTTCTGTGCGGAGCCTTCGTTTCCCTGGCATCTGTAACTGGACCTATGTTCATCCTGAGTGAACGTCCAGCTCAGAGACAGTTTAAGGCTTCTTTCTGATTGGATGATATTATGGTTGGTTTTGGGTAAATGGCCAATCACAGCTTTTGGCTTAAGTCTCAAAGAAAACTATAATTTATACTTTTTTTGTTTGCTTGAGGAGATCTCTGTGCCTGTATGTAGTATACTTATTTCTCCTCAACCATCAGTGTTTTGTATGTTTATTCTGTTTTATTTTATTCCAACATTCGTCCTCAACGTTGTGCAGATCTGATCCGCAGTTACAGAAAGCGCTCATTTGATGTTGTTACCGCCAAAGTATTTTTTCAACCAGTCATCAAATCCAAGGGTTCACTCACTCTTTCCACCAGCTCTGTTAATGATTAATGGCTGTGTTCAGTAAGTAAAGTATAACATTTAAGGCCTGCTTTCTGGCCTGTAACTGATTCAGCTAGTTACTGAAATAACCTCCTTCTAATATATTAAACCATTCAGACAATCATTTGCAACAGGTCATTTTTTTGATAACACCCTTTAATTAGACCAGAGGCTTGTCAAGTTTTTTTTTTAGCTCTGTAACTAGAAATGCCAATTATTTTTGAATGCATGCTGCACGGTTTTTTAGGTTTTTGGATGTTTCTACTACAGTTTCAGGCAGCCATTGACTTTCATTGATTTTTACACAGCATGAAAATCTGTTCATGTGATGGGACAGGCTCTGTAGCAAGGGTAGTTTTTTCCTTACAGCATGAATAGGTCTGAATTTGACACATAATTACATGTTCAGCTGTTGAAACCAACTTACTTAGATGACTTTAACTTTTAATCTGACTTAATTTCTACTATTCCATTGACTTCTGTTGATTTCCTTATTTGGCATTCAGTGTGAAGGATTACACATTTCAAGCACGTTTTAGAGACGGGTACTAAAAGAATGGAAAAGAGGATGCTTGAAAAGTGTGTAGCATTTATTTTTCACCACAGATTCCAAGGTAAAGAATAAAAAAATTCTTGAATTAATGTGTCAAAAATGAAGTACTTTACTGCTTTGGGAAATGCTCCAGGCTAAAAATAACCACTCAGATGTCCTCAGAGCTGCGCTAGGAGTTTAGTGTTTGTGTAAAGAGGGAACTCATAAATACCTGCATCACTGCAATCTGCTGTTAGACCGAGAGCTTACCTGTGCCAGCGATGACTTTTACTCCATATGGCTTCTGTTCTTTCTGTACACCATCAGAATAATCACAAGAAAATACAAAAAAAAAAAAACCTCCAGAAGGCTTTGACCACTTTGCAGCTGCTTCAAAACATACCTTTTCCTGGTTATATCACATATTCTAATACTATATCAAATACTGTGATCAGTTATCAGTGCTGTAGCTGTCCGCATCGCTGACCGTGACAGTTGGACCACCACAGCTTGCACCTTTTTTTTTTTCCTCTGCTGCTTCTCTGAACAGTCCAGCCAGTTTCTATGGTAATTCAGTCCCTCCCTCTGTGTCCCTCACTGTGTGTCATCCAATTCTTCTTCCCCACTTCACCTGTCTGTCTGTGTGTGTGTGTGTGTGTGTGAGCACATGCTCACTCTCCCCCCTCTGAGCTCAGCTTGATGTTTTGCAATGAGACTGAACCCTGAAAACACGCAGACAGATACACTTATATCACAAATATATTTAAATTAATACACCATTGAGGAAAGTCTGTGACTATATTCAGTCCATTTACATTAACAGTGATCCCTTGTTTAGTTACTTGTTTATGTAGTCTATACATTTTTTAATTTACTACTGTCGCCAAATGCCATCTAGTGTAACTATATCTTAGCTAAATTGTTTCTGAGATGCTGAGGGTTTAAGTACAATAACTTCAGTTCCAGAAAATTATGTCCTTCATGTATGTTTGAAGTTTAGCTAGCTGATTTGTTTCCTCAGGCTTTATTTACAAGTACAATTGGGTATCGTCTGCATAGTAAGTATGCATGTAAGTATATTTAGTGGTTTCAAATAGTGTTACCTAGGGGAAGCATACATAAGGTGAATAGAGCTGATCCAAGCATCCAAGAACCTTGTGGAACTCCATGTCTAACTTTTGGATACATGGAGGATTCATTGTTATAGTGTACAAACTGAAATCAATGTTCATATTTCACTGCTGTCTACACTGTACATACAGTATCTGACCTATAGTGTACACATCATGTTCATCTCCAGCTTCTCCAGCACAAGAATTCAAACACCCTTGTTCAAAGACAATCATGTTCTGGTGGACTGAATGAGTCAAGATAACGGGTAAACAATGTTTTTATAAGGTGTTTTCTTACATGAAAACTATCAAAAACTTAAAAAAAAAAAAAAAAACATACTGATTGAACAAAAAGATTCAAATACCTTCCCTTACATATCCAGAACAAGCACTTTGGAGAAGAAAAATTAAAATGTGCTTCATTTGTTGTACATAAGAGCACGTTTAAGACTTAACTTTGCCTAAAAAGCCTACACAAAGACATGCATGTGTAAAAAAAAAAAAATTTCTGAAAAGAACATGAAATTAAGCGGAAAACCACAAAATACAGATTGTTAAATTGGCAGAATTAGCAGCTTCTTATCATGAATTCCTTTTCTATTGCAGTTCAAACCTTAAGAAATGATGCTAAACACAGCAACACGTTAAAGCTTTAACCCAGTCTTAACAGGCCTCCCTTGTTAACCTCACTTCACAGATTGGGAGTAAAATGTTTGATTTCAATTTGAGTATATTTCTCTTTCAGTAGACCTTTTTTCCTATGTGCAACTTCCTGTAAACACTGTTTCAATTCACTTTCACAATCCAAAACACACCTTTGGGGTGTAAGAAATACAATGAAGGTAATTTCTCCCTCTCTTCCTCTACACAAAGCTGATTTTTAAAAAAAACATACAAAAACCTGTTATTTGTGTCCATATATATATAATCTTAGCATGTTACTGCCACAAATGGTGGAATCATTGGGAATATGTATCAAGCCACCCTGTGTTCCTGTGTGTGCAACAGGATCCAAACATAACACTGCTCAGCAGTGCTACTAGTGGTCAAACCTCCACACACAGGGTAACGGTACATCAACACGGGATGGATCTTTTCAGTGAACGTTGAGGTGTTTGAGTGAAAAGACGTGGCCACCAAACCCTCAGTTGAGATTAGTATCAGTGTGTCCCAAACAGATCAATAATTTGATTTAGCTCTGTCAAAATGTTACATACAGACATTTCTGTGAGGTGTTCCTTCCTCTGTAAAAGTCACAGTCAGAAAGTGAGCGTCAGAGTCCGAGCATATTCAAAGATCTTTCCTTGCGTTTCTCCCCCACCTCTTGTAGTGTGCCATAAGCTGTCAGCACAGATGAGATCGCTGTAAAAACAAAAGCTGTCAGATAATGGTGAGCGGCCCCCATCCTCGCATCACCTCGCCAAGATCAACTGAACCTTGAATTCTTGTCTTTTGTTGGAAAGCATGAAAAGCAACAACACACAGTATACAACTGGATGTTCACTGTTCGCATGGGGAAAACTTGGTGTTAAGCTGGTTTAACATGACCCAGTGTATTTACTGTGGATGCGCAGATGAAACAGGTACTGATCCTCTACTAGTGTGTTTCCACTGCTTGGATCTTGTGTCCAGCTCAGTTTACGGTACCTTAAGGCTCCCATGCCTTCGGCACACCTCAGACAGGTGACTTTCTGGTGGTTCAGTCACAGTGATGTCAGATCCTGGACCTCCAGGAGCATGGCGTCCTGCTCTGTCCTCAGCTGGTCCCGAACCTGGAGACGACCCACTAGCTCTGAGCTCAGGTCTGATGTGGACAAAAAAAAAAAAAGAAGCATGTAGCTTAACGTTAGCCACGTAGCATGGACGCTCACTCTAACATTAGATAGCCTGTTAAAATATGCACTGTAGGCTTATCTAAGTGATTATTATGACTGCGATTATTATTGTGTGGGTGTGTACCTTGTATAGTCTGGCTGAGCGATGTACAAAGAGCATTTAGCTCCTCCATACTGAAGCTCTGTAAATCACGGCGCTCCAAATGTCGCCTCTGGATTACAGGATCACTACGTGTTGCAGTCTGAGAAGAAGAAGTTTGGCAGTGAAAGACAAGAAATCACTACAATTCCATGACATGCTTCACGTTGTAACGTTAGCCTCACCAGTGTTTTGTGGTCTATTCTCAGTCTGTCTCGTAGGTTCCTCAGAGTGTTCCTGAAGCCCCTGGATTTTGGTTTCTCTGGCTTGGAAGCAGGCTGAGGATTCTTAGGAACCTGAACAGACCCTCTCTTTAGGAGCAGGGAAGGACAAGGGGAAAGAGGAGGATGTGACTCTATCTGCTTCACAGTTTTTATACTCTGCACTGCTTCCTATAAAAGCAACTCAGATTCATCCCACCTAATCTAACCCATACTATATAGTCAGGAACCCCTTTTTTGGGGGGTTGTTACCCATGTGTTGGAGCTTTCCTTCTTGCTGGTATCTCCTTCCTTCTCCTCCTCCTCCTCACTTTCACTGTTGTTGATGAAGCAGAGCTGAAGATTCATCTGTGTCTGCAGGCTGGAGGATACACAACAGTCAAACAGACATCATGTGTTGAATTTATACTGGTGCTGCATTCAGGGACATGTCTGACTTGACAACACTGTGTGGTGGTAAAATGACATCCAGATGTTTCCAGGCACCATGACCAAACATTAATCTGCTGGGGGACTTCCCATGATACACTCTCTCTTCTTCCCTCCCTCCCTTTCTGTTCTCATTCATTTCCCATTAATACATGTTACTAACTCGGCTTCTTCTCTTTCCTGTGGTTCTGTTCTTTCCTCTCTCTCTCTCTTCTCTTCTGCTCTCGCTTTCTGCAGGTTCATCTGCCCTCAGAGCTGTAGAGTCTGTGATCTACCCTTGTACATTCCAAATAACCAACAACACTTCACTATCAACATGTTTTCTTAAGTGTTGAATGTTTCATGCACTGTATTCATCTCTAGAAGAAACACAGCTGTGTTTCCCTAAATCTGAATACTGAGGGCCCCCGATCCTGTCTGTGTTGTGTAGCAGTTATAGTGGAATTATGTTCAAACTAAGCTGCGTTTGAACTTAACAAACAGCTCCTGCAAAAGACTGAAGACCATTTACTCAAGTAAAAGTAATAATAACACACTGTAAAAAGCCTATAACAAGATCAAGCTCAAGTCTTGCTTTCATAATGTTACCTAGAACAAATGGCTCATTTCAGAATACAGTAGTATCCATCCACTCTTTTTCTACATCTGCTTATGCTGAGCAGGGTGTTGGGCAACTGGCAGTGAGTGAGATGAGGTGTAAACTCGGACAAATGCGTACCGGGAAGTGAGCGCCAGCACGTGGCTGTTGCAGGCATCGTCTCCGTCCTCCCAGCCTTCTGCCCTCCTGCCTCTCTCCTCCATCCAGCTCAGTGGAGCTCTGCCTCTCTCCAGAGAAACTCCACTCTGAAAACCACACCACACGTGTTATTAAATATTTTCCTGTATTAAGTAGTTTTCTGTAATTACTGTAGAGTGACTGTGCTGTTGACTGTGGTAACCTCAGGTCAGTGTAGCTTTATACAAATCGACAGTAGATCATATTTTAACTGTGTCGCAATGCAGATTTGATCCACATCACTGTGTTGGTTTGAATGTTGTATCAGACAGAACATATACCACCCACTACTCATAATGAGTGATGAGAGCTTTTTAGGATTCTGTGAGCCACAAAACATCCTATGGCTAAAAGGCAGGAGACTCTAGGCTTAGAGAAGGAGCCACATGTGAAAATAAAGCCCTGGAAAAGTGAAAATCAAAAACTGTTAAGGACGGAGCGCTGGTACTTAATGCTTGTTTAGATCTCTGTACTCGAAACTCCTACCAAGGATGGTGAAATTCTTTCTCCTGTACAAACTCTATTACTGAGACAATAAAAGTGTCATAGACCCCTCTCCCAGACTGTGACCTCTAACCTTTGCCCTTTTCTCCTTCTTCTCCTCTTCTTGCTTCTCCAGCTCAGCGATGCGCAAGCTGAGTGCTTCCCAGTGCATGATGGGAAGGCCCAGATTGTCCTCGCCATAGCCTTCCTGCCAGACCAGCGCTGCACCCTCCGAATCTTCATCCTCCTCCTCTTCGTTGTCAGCATCTTCGTCGCTCCTCCTGTCGTCTTCAGCCTCATTACTCTCTTTCTCCTCCCTCTGCTGCCTCTGTCTCTCCTTCTCTCCCTCCATCTCTACAGTGGTGGAAGTAGCAGGATACAGGTTAAAATATCATACAAGTGTCTAAGAGTACTTAAAAGTGGGTATTTCATTGACTAATAACAGTATTTTCACCACATCTAAATGGGATTTACTTGGAAATTACTTGTAGGACAACACCTCTCATGTATTACTATTACATTCACAAAACTGACCATTCATTTTTTGGAATATTTAATACCCTGTGGGTTACTGAAGAACACTCATAGCTGTTCTGAAGGTAATTTCTTAAGAAGCTACCCTCCTCTTGCTTATTCATTACATTTTTCTTCTTCTTCGTCTTGGAAATGACTCAACAGCGGCCCCTACAGGAAGTTGGACCTGAGACGCAGCCCCTGAAGTCCGATTCTGTGCCGTTAGCTTCTTCTGGCGGCAAATGTTGAACCATAAACAATGTATCACACCAAACTTCCATTATAAGTATATATATATTAATAAAAGTCACTTACCACTTTCTCTGCGTTACAAACTCAACTTTACTGGTCTCGTTGGCAGAGGAGTTGAGAGTTTTGCCACATTGCTCTGCTCCGTCCTCAGCTCCTCCTAGTTTTCCTCCTCCTTCCTCTCCTTTCCATGAAGTTTTACTCTCGCTGCCCCTTTTTACTCAACAAAGCTAAAGAAGTGGGGGAGAAAAAATGTCCACGAGAGCCGTTCAGACCTCCGTCGTCTCAGTCTGCACTCTTATGCACACTGTCTTTGTGGCGGGTTATCATTTATCCTACTATCTCTGGAGATATTCACTCAGCCTTGGTCCAACAATCGAACAAAAAGAGTCCAACCTGAGGAATTTCACGGGCAGGAACATGTTTGCGCCTGAATATTCACATCTGGCACTTCCTGTTGCTGCCTTCAAAATAAATGCCTTCTTAGCTTTCTTCCTCTTGCTAACGTTCAAGTAAATAAGTATCATTAACTGGGTTGTCGGCTAACTGCTTGGTACAGGCTACTACTGTGAGCCGCTTTGTTGTCTAGCTGCGGGACAGATAGACAAGGACCTACCCTGTTCATTGGTATCATGTTAGCTTACTCATACTCAGAACTCCACTTGGTTTCCACATTATTCTACTGGATTCAAAAGACAGCTGGGGTTTCAGCCTTGTTGAACCCCCCCCCCCCCCCCCTTTTATTTCCCCTTTATTAACTAATAAAACAATGTTATGTTGACGCTAGCAATGTGGACGTTCTTGCTGAAAATCAGCTTAGAATTCAGGTGAGAATGTGTTCCAAACACCAAGTCCCAGAACATCCATTGCGATCAAGTTAACATATGTGTATGGATCTAAGGACTGAGTGAGATACAAGACAAAGAAGGCAAAGCCATTTATAGTTCTTACATCTGTATCACACTGGTCTGAACTAGTTTTCTAAGGAGTTACACAATCATACAGTCCTCCCATGGTCCATCGAAGTCTGACCTTGGCCAGAACTGATAACAAATAAGGAGTTTCTGTGCAGATAACTCCACCTTTATTAAAGGTGGAGTAAACTTGTGGGGTTTTTAAACTACCAGTAGAGGTTGCTCTATCTCTCTGGATGGACCCAGTCTGAACACTTGCTGACCTAATTGTTCTCAGGGTCCTCCCCTTGTTTGTCCTCCCTCTCTGCTTTCTTACAGTGACTGGCATGGATCCAGGAAGGTCTCTATGCCACCTCCACTGTGGAGTTAGTCACCAGAAGCACCTGGAATTGGCTTGTCCAGTGATGTTTCCTCCAGTTCCATCTTTTGCAGTCCTTTATCACCATTCAATCACATGGACACAGAGAATGCAGTTGGTAAGGTTGCTTTCACCTGAGTGTGGACTTGTGGACTTTGGAAAGTTGGGGGTTAATGCAATAGTTCATTATCACTTCATCAACCCCTTAGGGGCTGTTTTTCTCACAGTAAAGACATCTCTCATCTGTTCATGGATCTTTCCATAACAACCTCACCTTCTTATGCTCATGAGAACAAGAGGCAAGGCTTTTACCCCAATTTTGCCAGGTTTCCTCACATACTTTGACTACCTTGATCTTTTTTTTTTTGGACTCCCCACCTCATTCTCCCAACACCGTTACCACAGCTGCAGATTGTGTCCTGCACACAAGAACGCAAAGAACATGTATCACCTGAAAACAAATCAGTATCTCAACTAAAACTAGTACCTACTAGTCAGATTGCATCATATACGAGGGTGTGCCCACAATAAAAGAGAGAGATTAGCTATGAACAAACGCCCCATTTCATATAGATTACAAGTTGCAGTGTACACTGAAAATAAAATGCAAAAACAGGAATTTGCTGCCATGGGACTCCATAGCACTGTGGTCCACCCTGTGATGCAAACTGCTATGTCTGGATTCTGTGAAACAACTTGGAGATTAAAATATGTCAGAAACGTTGATGTAGGAGCTGCTTGCTTTCCAGGAAAATATGTTCATGTTTGTGAATGCGCAGCCCCCTGAATAGATGAAGATATTCATTTTCTATACCGCTTAACCTCTCAAGGGTCATGGGAAGGCTGGAGCCAGTCCCAGCAGACTTTGGGATAGAGGCAGGTTACACCCTGCACCACAACCCCACCCTAAAAGACAGGTCACTGGTCAGTGGATTCAAACCCAGAACCCTTTTGCTGTGATGATTACAGCTGTATAATTTACTGATAATATAAATTACTCATTAGGAATATAAACTTACTGAATCTGGATGTTGGGATTGAAAAAAAAAATTATCCTGATCCTGAAATCAGAACACCACTGTAAAATATGGGTTAAGCATCATTCCAGGTGAGAGACCACTGTAGCACCATGTGAAAACAGCAGAACAAACAGTACAAACATTGACAATCATGTTCCTGCTTGCTAGGTTTTCCAGAAGTCTCAAGGTAATGTAGATGAGAAACATGCACTCAGTGTTGTTACCCTCTGAGTTTCAGCAACTTCATGCCTCTAATGCAGCCTATCATGTATCTCTCTCTACTTGCCTTCTATAGTTCTCTAGCTTTTGATACAGGTCTCTGCCTCCTTCTGCATGCTAGCCTTAATTGTTCTCCCCTGGCCTTTGATGGCTTCTAACATTTATCGCAGGCTATCTAATCCTCTCCTCAAGCCTTCAGCGGCCGTCTACTTTACATTGTACATTGATGTCTATGTGTCTCTTCTGGTGATCGTGGACTAAGTTCCGTCTCTCTGCTGGTCTTCCAAGGGTCTACCTTTGAAACAAACTAACATTTGTCTTTCTCTTCTCCTTCTTTGCATGCTAATGTCAGTCTCTATCCACTGACTGCCTCCGACCTTCACTGCAGGGCAACATCGAATCCTCTCCTCAGGTGCTTGAGAACAGTCTTCATTGCAGGCTAACATCTATATCTCTCCACTAGTGTCTCTACTCTGGCCTTCTGCCTCTGACCTTCATAGCACACTATCAATTATGTCTCTTCTCTGGCCTTTGGTCTCCTGCCCAACTTGCAGTCTAACATCTAATCCTCTTCTCAGGCCTTCAGTGGCTTTGAGCCTTTATTGCGGGCTAACATCTGTCTCTCTTCTCCGGTCTCCCCGGTTTCCAACCAACAGCTAATCCTCTGCTTAGGCCTTAAAAGTGTCTCTACCCTTCATCACACAGCCTTTTGCTATCATTGGAGGCTAACATCTAATCCACTTCTCGGGCCTTTGACGGCCTCAAGCCTTTATTGCACAGTAATCTGTCTCTCTATTCTGGCCTTCGGTCTCCAGCTTTCATCACAGGTTATTGTCTATCCCTCACCACTGGCTTATATTGTTTTTCACGTCATTTTCCTCTGGTGTCCCTGGCCTCTAGCATCCATTGCAGGCTAACATCTATATCTCTCTTCTGGCCTTCAGTCACTCTCCTGACATCTGAGGACTACTCACCCTCTCATCCATCACTTTTTGTCTTTACAGTAAAATCTACCATCTTCCTCCTCCACCTCTCGTCTGATACTGAAACGTGTGAGGACTACTCACCCTCTCATCCATCACTTTTTGTCTTTACAGTAAAATCTACCATCTTCCTCCTCCACCTCTCGT
>JBBMJY010000016.1:13325610-13399359 GCA_037833715.1 Toxotes lorentzi
TATCTATCTATCTATCTATCTATCTATCTATCTATCTATCTATCTATCTATCTATCTATCTATCTATCTATCTAAATGTCATGCAATATAGCTGACAAGTCAATATTTAACTTTCTTAACTTTCTGTCTGTCTAATTTGTGATGAATGCCTTATTTAGCATTCAATGTAAAACAGTTACTGTAGGAAAAGTGAGACTCATCCTCTCGTCTCCCTCTAGCCCTGAGCTGCCCCCCCAACAGCCACTATGAGATCTGTGCAGACCCCTGTCAGGAGACATGTTCTGGAAAACCTCCCTCCTGTGGTGGGCCCTGCTCTGAAGCCTGTGTGTGTGATCCCGGCTATGTCCTGAGTGGCAGCAAGTGTGTCAAAAAGAGTTCATGTGGCTGCAAACACACCAATGGCCAGTATTATGAGGTACACATGGAAGTGTGTATAACTGTGTGTGTGTTGTGTGTGTGTGTGTGTTTGCTTCATCCATTCCTAAACACATAGCTCTACACTAGTGCTGCTCTACTGAACTGACAACCCAAGCTGTCAAGTTTCTCCTGCTAACACAGTTCAAATGTATGTGTGTGTGTGTGTGTCTCAGCCCGGAGAGGAGTTTTATGTAGAGGACTGTAAGCTGAAGTGTAGGTGTGATGTTCCCTTCGTCACCTGTGTGGCCTCTGAATGTCCCCCAATGCATGAGTGTAAACTCCAGGCTGGAGAGTTGGGCTGCTATCCCACTGGTAAGTTCACACCTGCCACACAACTTAGCAAAGCGGTAAGTGAATAGTACAATACAGAATTAACCACACGCTGAGGTCATGAACTCATCTGTGTTGTAGCCAGATGTTTTATAGATTCTTCAGGCTGCTTGTCCCTCTCACTTTCAGGCTCTCAGGACTGTGTGGTCTCTGGAGATCCTCATTACAACACGTTTGATAAGAAGTTCTACAGCTTCATGGGAACGTGTACCTACACACTGGCCAGAACCTGCAAGAACAACACAGGTATGAACAGGTTTAGACATTTATGTATTTATTCCTTGAGAAAAACAGTTTTCTCTTGTTTGTTTTTCTCAGCATTTAACATAGAGACATGATTTTTGGACATTTGGACATGTGATAAAAACACATGGTTTTCATTAATCAGACTATTGCAACAGAGAACTCAGACTTTTTTTTATGCCTTAACTGCATTGCCAGAAAAAAATCTGGTTTAGTTAGGCTTGATTTTGAGGATGATATGACCTTGGTGTTGTACTCCCTCTGCAGGTCCTTGGTTCTCAGTGGAGGGGAAAAATGAGGAGAGGGGGGTGTCAGGTTTGTCCTACCTGAGAAAACTCTACGTCACTGTCAATGGAATCACTGTGACCATGATGAAGGCCAGAAAGACGCTGGTCAGTATCGATAACACTTTACACAGTACTACATAGTGTGCACTCTGTGTCTATAATGAAGATAACTTCATAAGAGGATGAAATGTTCAGACACACACACACACACACACACCAGCTGTAGCACTCTCTATATCAATGTTAATCCTCTGCTTTAGTGAAATTGCAATTCAGAGCCCGTCTCTTGTTCTCATCACCTTTTCATTTGATCTTATCCTCATTCTTTGACTTTTAGCTCTTTATTCTCTTTATTCTGTAATCCCAGAAATCCGCCCGCGCTCTTCCTCCATATCCTGTCCAGTTTGATCCGTGTTCAGATCAAGCAGGTTTTTCTCATTATCAAAGATCTGTGATCTTATCCTGCAAAACTCTTAATCCCTGTATGCTGGGTTTTTATCCATGTGTCTTATGATCTGTGATGTATAAAATCCGAAAAGCTAACTGAAGACTGTAAAACCTGTAGCTTCCGTTTGACATCGTCTTCATGTCATCTTTCTCCGGCAGGTGAACGGACGGAGGGTGGCCCTCCCTAACTCCCCCTCTCCCTTCATGTCTCTCAGCCTTGCGGGTCAGTACGTCACCCTGCAGACACCTTTTGGTCTCCAGGTGCGTTGGGATGGAAACCATTATGCCCAGATCTCAGTTCCCAGGTTGGTATGGAGGTCAGATGGTCACATCAGGGCAGATGTTGACCTTTGTCTTTTCATAGTACAAGCTTTCATAGATATGACCGTGCATTTTTTATTTTACTTTTTATTTAGAAAGTTGTAACTCATACATAAAGCAGATTAAAACATTAAAAGAAAACAGACTAAACGCAACTCAGCAAACACACAAAATACAGAAACAGAAGAAAACTATTGTGATGTGGATGAGGTGCAGTGCATCGTGAAAATCTTCACCCATTCACACACATTCATACACCAGTGGGCTCATTCGGCAGTATTTATATTTGGGCAATATCTTGCCCAAGGACATGTGGACTTGGAGGAGCCAATCGAACCACCAGCCTCCTGAACAAACCAAACACAACGTAAAAGAGAGAATGCTTTCCCGGCAAATCATTTTCATCGAGTGAATTTCTTCAAATGCAGCCAAGATATGGTCTGAAGAAAATCTAACTCTAACTGAATGTCATGGTTTAGAAATCAGCTGCTGTAGTTTAAAGGTAATACAGATCTGCTTTTTGTAATAAATCCTCCCAACAGTCCTAATGCTTTGGTTATAAACTGTTTATTCCATCGATGGTGCTCTGACTAATCTAATCTGAGATTCTGAGATTTCTACATTCTGTCTCTTTATTTCTAGAATTCCATTACAGGGCCAAACCGTATTTGGCCTTGTAAGTCTCCTTAAGACATTCCGCTTCATCTCTTAATCCCTTATTCTCTGTGTCTTCATCCATTCAGCTCCTACTATGACCAGATGTGTGGTCTGTGTGGTGACTATGACGGCAACCCAGACAATGACTTCACCAAAGCAGACGGCACTCTGGTAGGAAATGTCAACGACTTCGGGAACAGCTGGCAGACCGAAGAGGATGAGGATGACTCGTGAGTTTACATATATTCATCTTTCTGCCGCAATCTCAGAACTTACGGATTTCCTTGAAACTTCCTTGGAAATTCGGTCTAAGTTGCTACACGTGACATGAATTCTGTTACCCGCCATAAATAAAATACAGAAATATATTATTGAAACTAAATTCTTGTGTGAAAACATGAATTACATTTAGTTGAGAAATTGTTAAAGTATGAAACATAATACCCACAAATGCACAAATATAATGTCAAGTACCGACTCCACTCTCTGTCTAAAATTTTCTTCATAATTCTTGACTGTAGACTTAAGAAATGGAACGTGACCCTGTTGTGTTTGTGCTAATCAGGTGTACCCCGGGCACCAAGCCTGACCCAGACTGCGACCCCAAACTTGAGGCTGAATTGGTGAAACCAGACAAATGTGGCAAGATTAAAGACCCTGCAGGACCCTTCAGGTGAGAATACGCCTAATTCACTGTATAGATTTCTTCTGTAATGCAGGCTTTCTGTCATAAATCTGTATCTGAAGTAGTTAACCTTTAGCCTTTCACTTTAAATTAATAACAGGAAAGGAAACTCCCTGTTCTGAGAAGTGTCAGCATGGATTTATCTGGTGGGGCGTAGCGCATGGGCTAGTTAAAGGCTGTGATTGTGGATAGTCACATCAGTTTGTTATGGTTTATCCATTCAGTTTTGCATCTGCTCTGTTTTGAACTGCACAGACAACAGATGTTTTATTTTGAAAAAGGTGAGAGACACTGTTACACAGATATTGTTATCTTTCCGAAGCTTATCTGACTCACTTATCTTATTTCAGATTACAATTATAGCTTGTTCTTGGAATATCACATGAACAGCAATGGACTCTGAACCACATTAAAACATACACACTACCCAGATATTTTACTTCTCTGATTCTGCATTCTTCTTGATTTATGGCTTAAGGCACTCTACTCTTTCATTCTCTACTGTCAGATAAAATATGCTAAAATCATAAAAAAAAGATTATAGAAAATCCCCATAACATAGTTATAAAATTGTTATAAAATATATATATAATATATATAAAACGTTGGTGTATGTTCATATGTTTATGGTTCAACCCCTAGGTTGGTCTGCTGTAAACCCTCAATGTCAAATGGACTGCATTTATATAGCACTTTCCCAGTTTTCTCTTTCTCCTTCCCAAACTAAGTGTTCCTCTGACTCTGTCTTCCAGGGAGTGTATCAGTGTGGTGAATCCCACTCCGTTCTTCCAGAGCTGTGTGTATGACATGTGTCAGTTCAATGGCCAGCAGCATGTACTGTGTGACCAGCTCCAGGCCTACACTGATGCCTGCCAGAGTGCTGGAGCCAAAGTCCACCAGTGGAGGACGCCAGACTTCTGCCGTAAGTCTTTTTCTCCAAAGAGGATTTAGAGAATGTGTACATTTTAGTAATATATCTAATAAAATGTTCTTAAAAAGCTACGTATTTACGTTTTAGGGACGGCAGTGATTATCAATTACTTCATCTTGAGTGCTAAGCATCAAACTGGGACTGCAGCTAATGATTACTTCCATTAGTGATTAATCAGATTATTAAATTAATTAATCAGACAGTAGTGAGAGTAGTGAGTGTCCATAGTAAAGTTTGTAAAGTTTGTAAAATTTATGTCTTTAAGACAAACCTGAAGTTTGACTACCTGACCAGTTTCATTTGGCTTCATAAATAAATACAACTCAGAAACATAACTGTAAGTGGTGCTGTACTGATAGTATTGCCTAAAAGACAAAAAAATAGGGTGAAAAGTTATCGGTCCCAGCACAGAACCCTGTGGAACTCCAGCACTATCTTTTATGTGCATAGGAGTCATTGTTAACATGAATAAACTGAAATCTATTTGCTTTATAGCACATTTTTTGGCCAGGCAGGATGATGTTTACTACGCTGTTAAGTTCACCTGTAGTATAAAAATTAATAAACTAGTAGTTTACTGTGCGGGTACTTAAAAGTCTACATTCATAAACTAAAAAAAAGAGCTAGAAGTACATAACTAGTAAACTAACAGTGTACTAAAGGTTCACTTGGAGGATAATTCATAGTATAGTTCCAGTACATAATAAAACTTTATTTGAAACTGGTTGTGTATTACTCTTACACTTAAAGTTAACATAAGTAAGTAAGTGAAATAGTGAAATAGTGCGCTTACAAGTAAACTACCAGTACACTGTTATTAATATACTTAACACAAAGTATACTTGGGACATTTACTTGAACTTTACTTAGGTTTACTAAATGAATGATGATTAAATGAACTTAAACCACTAGGTTTCTACACTCAGGAGTCGTTGGAGCAGAAAAACATTCATCTTTTCATCCTTCTTTCTGTCCCTGTCTCTATCTGACCCTCCTTTGATTCATTCTACTCCCCCTGCCTTGCCTTTGTCCATCATCTATCCCTCCCTCCCTCTGTCATCCCTCTATTCCGTGCAGCCCTGGAATGTCCTCCCAACAGCTCCTACTCTCTGTGCGTGAGTTCGTGTCCAGAGACATGTCTGGGCGTGGTCGGGCCACCAGGCTGCGAGGATGTGTGTGTGGAGGGTTGCGAGTGTGACCCTGGTTTCATCCTCAGCAATGACAAGTGTGTGGCAATGAAAGACTGTGGCTGTGTGGACACCAGTGGAACCTATCACCCTGTAAGTGGGAAGGACTTCCATTAATCCTGAGCTATAATCCATACAAATCTCATTAATCAAATTAAGACATATGATCATTTGCATCGTGTGTGTTTGTCAGGTGGGCGATGACTGGTACGTGGAGGGTTGTGAGCAGAAGTGTGTGTGTCACAGTGGAGGTTTTATCCAGTGTCAGAACACCAGCTGTAAACCCACCACTGAGAGCTGCCAGCTACAAGATGGAGAGTATAAATGCCAACCTCTGGGTAAGTTATACACACACAGCCCCCTGCTCCCATGTGTGCTGAGGTCTTCTGTCAAAGTCTAGCATTTAGGCCTTCATGATCTCAGCTGATCTTGTGTGTACATTCCTATTAATTAATATTTGCCTCTCTTGTACAGGAAGTGGTATCTGCTCAGTATCTGGTGATCCTCACTACATCACCTTTGACAAAACCACTCACCATTACATGGGAGCGTGCTCCTACACCTTGACCAAAACCTGCAACATTTCCTCCGACTTGCCGTACTTCACTGTAGACACCCAGAATGAGCACAGAGGGAGTAATAAGAAGGTCTCCTATGTCAGGGCTGTGATGATCAACGTGAACGGTGTGACTGTCATCCTTGGAAAGGGCCGCACAGTGCAGGTACGCTTGTAATAATTCCTCGCCTCAACTTTTTGGGAGTGAAATTGTAGATGTTTGAAATAAAAGCCACTGTCCATCCTCTCTTCTTTAGACTTTCTGTCATCTGAATACATTTCTCCCTGCTCTTCAGGTCAATGGGACAGCAGTTGTCCTACCTGTCACCTCTATCAGTGGAGTTCAGATCTACTTGAGCGGAAAGTTTGTTGTCCTGGAGACGTCCTTTGGCCTGAGGGTGCGTTTCGATGGGAACCACCACGCTGACGTCACTGTGCCAGTCTCCTACAATGGCCTACTCTGTGGCTTGTGTGGTGAGAACCAGTATAAGTTATTTTCCCATTTCAGGCATTACTCTATATACTTCCTCTTTATTTTCCTTTGAGTAGTTCTCCAACCCAAAAGCACCAATGTTATTCTAGAAGCAACCATGTTGACTGATCACTCTGTAGTGAGTCCCTGTATTTGTCGCTATGCCCACCACCCTCTCAGGAAATTTCAATGGAAACCCAAAAGATGACAACTTGAAACCAGACAATACACCAGCTGCTAACACAAATGAACTGGGAGACAGTTGGCAAGTTCCTGACCCACGGCCTGAGTGAGTCACATCACAGAGTACAAAAACTCAGAACCACAGTCTCCCGTGTCAGTGGCTTCATTTAGAGACAGTCAAACTCAGCACCTACTCCTCAAAACACTATAATCTTTATTTTTTAAACCATACAGCCATATCAGGAAAGGGAAGGCACACTGGGCTGCTGGGAGACTTTTAATGTGAAACATCTGTTCAGGAAATGTTTCACTGACAAAAGTTGAACAGGAATCCAGGAAATGTGATGCAATAGATGTAAGGTACTCCTGGGTTTCTGAAAGCATATTACATTGAGGTGGCATGAGTCATACAATAAAAAACAAACAAAGAAAAAACACAGAAAACATTCAATGCAACTGGAGACTTTCAAGAGTTAATCAATGAGGACAAGGTCACAGCTAGAACAGTTTACGATAAGCATATCTTATACACTGACATGCTACAATCTTCTCCACCAGAGAGTCTGGCCTCAAACCTAATTACAAATTCAGCAGTGAGTCAGCAGTTATTCAGATAGATTTCAGTAAATTCTTCCACAATCACTTTATTTGTGGTTCGAATGAATTCTCCACTTCTTCTCCAGCTGCAACAATGGTGGAGGACAGGAGGACTGTGATGAGGACGTGGAGGAGGAGGCCAAGAAACCCACCAGCTGTGGCATGATCACTGATCCCAATGGTATTACACACACACACACACAAAGTTGAATGACCCCAAAAAGGAATAGGTTCCTCTAAATCTATGTTGTGTTTATCTCAACCTCAGGTATCTTTAAGCCCTGCCACTCCATCGTGCCACCCGAGCCATACTTTGAAAACTGTGTGTACGATATGTGTGCCACTGGAGGTCAGACCGTGGCTCTGTGCCAGGCCATAGAGAGCTACGCCGACTTGTGCGCTGCTGCAGGAGTCCCCATCGCATGGAGGAACAACACCTTCTGTCGTAAGTCACCATTCAACACTGATATTGATTTAAAAAAAGAAAAGGAGAAATGACTATTCGGACACTGTCATCAAATTCTTAATTCCATTTCCATTTGAAGATATTCAGTAAGTATACAAGTCCATCCTTTTTTGTTTTATTGTGCAAACATCCCTTTTTCCAATGTCTTCCTCCCTCCAGCTCTGAAGTGCCCCCCAGACAGTCACTACACCCCATGTGGCCCTGCCTGTCCCCAGCCCAGCTGTCAGGACCCTGCAGGCCCTGGCGGCTCCTGCAACCAGCCCTGTGTGGAGGGATGCATCTGTAACCCTAATTTTGTTCTCAGTGGAGACAAATGTGTCCCACTCAGTGAGTGTGGATGTACTGATGGAGACGGACAGTACAGGCCGGTAGGTGTGCTCGGGGTGGATCACTCAGCGGAAATCCCATGTGTTTGAATATTCATTGAGCTTATTTATTTGCACTGTGTGTGGGGTGGGTGTAGGTGGGAGACACTTGGTTCACGGAGATGAATTGCTCTGAGCGCTGCAAGTGCAACGGCAACCACAACATCACCTGCGAGCCCTGGCAGTGCAGCCCCGCACAAGAGTGTAAAGTGGTGGAAGGAGTACTGGACTGCCACTCTACAGGTAAACTGGATGAGTGAAGATTCACCACACCACACGCCACACTGATCATTTTCCATCTGAAAATACACCCAGATTGAATAATAACATGGGTTGAATATAATTTGAGTCTTATTTTTGTGGTTTTTGTTCATCATTTCCCTCCTCAGGTAAAGGAGTGTGTCACGTGGCTGGAGATCCTCACTACTACACCTTTGATGGTGTGATGCACACGTTCATGGGCACCTGCACTTACACTCTGGTGGAGGTATGGGATGACCTCGTATTTCACATTTCTGTTTCAACTCATTAAACTGAGAGACACATACAATAGAAAAAACAAATCCTTTTTTTCTGAATACCTTAGGTGTGTAACGCCACCAAGGTAACTCCCTTTAAGATAGTGGCGAAAAATGAGGAGCGTGGTCAGCCGGAGGCCTCTTATGTTCGCTCTGTCAAAGTCTACCTGCCTCAGGACACTGTGGTTGAAATGGAGAAGGGCCGCAGAGTTCTGGTAAGGAAGGTTTTTTTTTTTTATTTCAAGCTTAAAGGATATCGAGGCAACTGCAGAAAACAGTAATGGAATACATCATCTTGTCTTAGCTGAATGACCGACGGGTGCGAACGCCAGTTTCCATTGAGTTGGTCGGAGCCAAGGTGATCAGCAGCGGATCCTACATCCTGCTGGACACAACCTTTGGTCTGCAGGTGAAGTTTGACGGAGTCCATCACCTGGAGATAACTGTTCCTGGGGAATACTTCAACAAGGTATGAAGACAAGATGTCAGATCTTGTCAGTGCCAAAATTTGGATCATTCTAATTGTTAGATGCCTGTTTGTAATTCCACCTCCCTTCTCTCCAGCTGTGTGGCATGTGTGGGAACTACAACCACAACTCCTCTGATGACAACCTAATGCCCAACAAGAAACCAGCCAAGGATGTGATCGAACTGGGGAACAGCTGGAAATCAGATGGCGACAGTGATCCTGGGTCAGTGGATTACAACTGTTATACAAGGCTATGAGTCTGAAGACTTATCTCGTAAAACTCAGCACCGTGTTACTCCGATGGAATTCTTTGTGGTCATTTTGTGTCTGAGCTTTACGCCTTTCAAACAAAAAATATTAGATTGTTGGTGTACTGCAGTTGCAATAGATCACAGGCAACACTGCAACATCCCAGAGCCTGATTAAGCCACTCATCTTAACGTTCTCCTCTTCAGCTGTCAGCCAGACACTCGTCCAGACATCCACCCCAACTGCACTGCAGAGGAAGAGAAGCTATTCGAGGCTCAGTGCGCCGGGATCATCCTCTCTGACCGCTTCAAGCCCTGCCACTCTCTGGTGCCCCCCGAAGCTTTTCTGGGTAACTGTGTCTATGACATGTGTGAGTACAATGGCATGCAGGCGACGCTCTGTGACAACGTGGAAGCGTACGCTCAGGCGTGTCAGAGCGCCGGAGTCACCATCAGCTGGAGGAACAATACCTTCTGTCGTAAGTTGCAATAATCGAATCAAAGGTTTCAGTTAAAGATTCTTATTTTACTCTTTTCATACTCAATCCTCTTCCCTCCCTGCAGCCCTGCCATGCCCTCCTAACAGCCACTACTCAGACTGCACCGCCCCCTGCCCCCCAACCTGCTCCGACCTCTTCCCCATCTTCTGCCACCTCCCGCCTACCACCTGTGTGGAGGGCTGCCAGTGTGACGCCGGACACGTGCTCAGCGACAACAAGTGCGTTCGTCTGGAGAAATGTGGCTGCTTGGACCTCAGTGGAGAGTACCATGATGTGAGTGAAGCAGAGTCCATATGAACAGTAAAATCAGAAAGCAAGGTCTGTCTGTGCCAAGCCTGGTTCAAGTAAAGCAATTCAGTCACTTCCAGTATATAATGCAGTGATTATTTTCTGTGTTGTGTTGTGCGTACGTTTGTGTGTTTGTGCGTGCAGGTGGGAGACTCATGGCTGACAGATAAATGTACTAACTCGTGTGTCTGTAACCTCGGTGGCAAAATCACATGTAAGGACCACAGCTGTAATTCCAACTCCGTTTGTGCACTGGACAAATATGGAGACTTCTACTGCAAACCCACCAGTGAGTCCACCATCAGTACAACATGTTATTACTGCGATGGGTGCAGTGTACACTTTAGACTCTAAAAACGAAAATGAAAACCCATTGTAATCTTTCCGATAAACTTCTCGTCCTCTTTAGAGTTTGACAAGTGCAGCATTTCTGGGGATCCCCATTACCGAACGTTCGACGGTTTCGTCCATTACTTCCAGGGTCCCTATACCTACACCCTGACTCAGGACCACAACCTGCAGGACTCCCTGTCACCCCTGTCGGTGAGGGGGAAGAACATCAGACGTGGGGGGAACAAGAAGGTGTCATTCCTGGATCAGATGTACATTGATGTTTATGGTGTCAGTGTTCGCTTCCTGCAGAAGAAGACGGTCCTGGTCAGTTGTTTGTCTTTGTCTGATGGAAGTACCATACATTTTTTTTGGTTGGTACTTGTAGTTAAAACAACATCTATTGTATCTGCTCTAGGTGAACGGGGAACGTGTTGCTCCTCCTCTCAGTCCAGTTAATGGACTGACCATCACGATGAACTCCAGGCAGGTCCAGCTCACCACTGATTTCGGACTCACTGTACGCTTTGATGGCAACATTCGTGGAGGTAAAAGAAGAAGAAACCTCTGCCCTCGCGGACCGAGCCTCTCTTTGGTTTGTTGTTCATACATTCATTTCCCTCCTCTGCCTGTCTTCTTGTGTATCAGAGATCATACTGCCCAGCACCTACAAGAACTCTGTCAGAGGGTTATGTGGAAACTATGACGGCATCACCAGAAATGAGTACATGAAACCAGACGGGACGGTGGTCAGGGACCTGAACAACTTCGGAGAAAGCTGGAGAGTCAGCGACCGACAGGCTGACGGACTGAAGACCTACGACCTCCCTAACACAGTCCACATCCATAGGTAGGTCCGCAGCTAGGCTCACCGCTTTAACTGGAAATACTGCTGTTTCTTTAGCCTGCTGATCTCAGTTATAATTATTTTTCCATCTGTGTCCAGGCGAGAGGTGGAGACCGATCCCGACTCAGGATTTGAGACATTGGAGTGCTCTCAGTCTCAGCTCAGTGATTACAATAGTGTGGCTCAGTGCGGAGCGCTGTCTGATCCGAAGGGACAGTTCACTGCCTGCCATGCCACCCTGCCCCCCAAAACCTTCCAGGAGTGAGTGGTCTGTGCACAAAAGGTTTAGAACGCCTCCATTTTTCCAGCTGCAGTTCAAATTGACATAATTCAGTGCCTCAGTGTTATGTCATGGAATCTGTAATCCTAAATATTTGACTCATCCAGCACCAGTTCGTCCAAACACTGTTGTGGAAGTTCATCCCAAAAGCAGTTCCACGGGGTGTAGGTCTGAAGACTGTGCTGGTCTTCATCATGTGAAGCCACCGTCTGGTTCTGGACTGAAGCTGCTGACCTTTCCAATACTCACTGGAAAAATGAGGCTGTTCTAAAACTTTTGTAGTAAATGTAGAAGGTTCCTCAGTACAATACACACTGGTACAGTACAATATACACTTCTCACCCCTGTATTTATTGTGTGTCCGTGTCTGTGTGTTTCCCTCAGTGACTGTGTGTTTGACCTGTGTGCGGAGGATGGCAGTGCAGCACTGCGTTGCGCTAGTTATGAAGCCTACGCCGCAGCCTGTCAGGAGGCAGGAGTCAAACTGGGGTCCTGGAGGCAGCAGCTGAACTGTGGTAAGATGCTGAACACGCACGACAAGCCACACATGGCCTTGGAAACTGGAACCACCTTGTTAAAGTTCGTGTTGCGACTTTTCTCTCTCTCTCTCCCAGCCCTCTCCTGCGATGCCAACAGCACCTACTCCTCCTGCATGTCGCCTTGTCCCGCCTCCTGCGCCGACCTGGCGGCGCCCTCCGAGTGTGACGCCTCTTCCTGCGTGGAGGGGTGCCAGTGCGCTGGGGGCTTTGTCATGAGCGAGGGAACCTGCGTGCCATACACGCAGTGCGGCTGCACTTTCCTCAACAGATACTACCCCGTAAGAACCTTTGCAAAAACAGTGTATGTGTCGCAGTGTGTGTGTTATGAGCTGATCTCACTTCCTGTCTCCTCTCTCTCTCTCCGTCCGTACTGCAGCTGAAGGAGATGTTCGTGACCGAGGACTGTTCTCAGTCCTGCGAATGCACCAGCACCGGCGTCGTGTGCCAACCCAAGACCTGCCAGGACGGTTACGTCTGCGCCATCTATGACTTCAAACGCGACTGCTACAGAGGTGTGTGTGTGTGTGTCTGGAGCTTGTCTTGTTATGCAACAATTGAAGTGTCAACAACAACAACAACAACAACAACAGCAAAAAAAACCTCTGTCGTCTCTTGTTTCGTGTCGCAGCGAGTCCCTGCCTCAGCTATCCGTGTCTGAACGGAGGAACGTGTAAGGAAACCAGCAACACCTACACCTGTCAGTGCTCAGAGGGTTTCCAGGGCATCAACTGCGAGGTGGAGGTTGCACCGAGCGAAGGACTGGGTACGGGGGGGGCTCTTCAGGGAACTCCAAAAGCTCAAACGTTTCCTCTAAACTCATTTTCTAAGTTTCATCTGTCTTGACCTTTGGCTAATAAAACGTTTCATTGTTTGTTACAGAAACCAAGTGGATCATTCTGATTGCGGTTCTGGTCTCAGTCGCTGTCATCATCATTGTCACCACCATTGTGTGTCTTTGCAGACGCAAAGCCAAGTGAGTTTTCGACCGCTTCTGTGGTTATTAGTCCTGGGTAGATTGTGAGAGCGGGTGAGAGATAACCACAAATTCATCACCTCTGGGAGAAAAAAATCTGGGAGCATATCAGCGTCTCAGTGCTATTGCAGTGTACAGCACAAGTGTATCTGTGTCTGTGCTTCCTCTGCCTTGTTCGTTATGTTCGTCTCTTGAGAATCTCACCTTCTTTCTCTCCACAGGAAAAAGAAGCGCGAGGAGAAAAATCTCAGCTTGAAATCAACAAGTAAGAATTGTTACTATTGTTAAAAGAAGCTTTTAATAAGCTTAAGTTGACTGACAGACCTAATACTCCTGATGCTGATGTTCTGTTTTCTTTTTTCTAGGTGTTCCATATAAAAACATAACTGAACAAAGAAAGGACAAGGTGACCGCTATGTGATGACAAACTGCTCTACCTGTTTAGAGGTTCACCTGCTGTACGGAAAATAAAACCTTGCAACAAATGAAGTTTTTTTTAGCTTGTGTCTTGTGAAAGGTGTGAATATCATAGACGTCATCCATATGTCCACGTGTTGCCTTCTTAACTTATCCTTTTGATGTCATTTTAGTCAGATATGTGTGTGTGCCTTTTTAATGTAATGTTTTTTTTTTTGGAATGAAATATGTGGGGAAAAAAAATTGTGCGTCTGTCTTTGTTCAAAACATGAGCGACACATCCTAAACACGCCACGCTTAGCCACGAAATTTCATACTTTCGGTTCATAAGTCTGATGATTAAATAGTTGAGAGAGCAGAGGCAACGCTACAAGCTGTGATTGTGACTGTAATCTCCAAGAGCCACATACTTAACATCCCTGTGTAATATGTCACAGAGCTGCTGATTTAATATCCAGTCTCTCATAAACTTGAATGCCTGTTTATCAACTGAACCATTTTTGAAAATACGTTTTATATTTATATTCTGAAAATCCAGAGGACCAAACACATTATCCAACTTTATAAATACTTTATTTGTTATTTTGTTTTCTCAAAGTGGGGGAGAAAACAGGAAATCCCTAAAAAAAAACAAAAAAACAACATACATCACATTGGAAAGTTCAACAACAATAATCTTCCTCACAGTCAGAACATTTAAGGCATTAGAGAAGAGGATCAGTAGCAAAGATTGAAATGCAAAAGGCACATTCAAGATTGTAGTTTGTGTCCAGCCAGACTCAACAGAGTTTCAGACCACTATTCCAGCGCAGCTGCTTCAACACTGGAATGGTTACAAACATACTGTTGGCTTTCCATTAAGTATTCTAGGTTTTTTTTTAAGACTTTGGTGGACTCACCAAAAGCCACCAGAATCACCCCTAACCAACACTTTGGTCCATGACAAGAATCCTACTTTTCTCCAGATGTGCGCTGAGTCCCTGTGATTCACATCTGGAGAAAGCTTGTTGAAAAGTGAGGACCTGCAAGGTTGAACCAGAAGGGATTTTTACATGACTACATTCTATTGGATGTGAATTATAAATCACAGTGACAGGTAAACAAGTTTCTATTTATTAAATATATAGATAATCTCTGGTTTCTGTCAGTGTTTCCAGCCATTAACACTTCTCTGGAGGAAAATCCTCTGGAACAACTAAATCAACTGAAATAATTGTCTCAACATTGACCAAACATGTCCCCCCCCCATACTTAGCACCCAAAACATATAATATATGACATCAGAAATAATGAAATAATGTGTCTTAGGACACCTACGGTGCATCTGGGGGAAAAAAAAACAAAAAACACATTGTTCTTTTTAGGAAACACCCCCCAAAAAATTATTTCCAGTCATTTAAAAGACACTACCTGAGTACATCTTCCACTCAACTCAAGACTTTAATGGTCCTATCATGAGAGGAATCCTAAAAAACAAAACAAAAAAAAACTTGGAAACAAGAAACTTCTGCTGTTCTGACAATAAACAGGCGGAACAAAGACAATTAGAATGGAATAAATTAACCAGTGGAAAGACTTCTGCATAGGAAAAGTGCACGTTGCAATTACATGTTCAGCTTTAGAACCTGAAGTCTCTCAATTCCAAAAATGACCCAGGTGACATTTCCCCACAGGAAGCATCTGCAAACAGATTCAGAAGATCGACATCTTGGGAACATGTTTAGCTTAGCGCCCGCTTTCCACTTTCTGAGCAAAAAACCCAGCTGGCTATGGGGACTAGCTTTCCAGTTAGTGGGACACATTACATAGGCTAAAGGACGAGCAGACAGCTAAAATATTCCGGCGACAGCTATATGTGATAGCGGAGCGTTTTATACACCATGAGTGTATAAGGCAAGTCACCCAAATGCAGAAAGGCAATAAAATAAGCCCTGGAATGTAGGCTTGAAGAACATGTTTTTAAAAAATCTAATAAAACTGGGATAAAATGTTGATTGGAAGGAGCAGAGGTAAAGTTGTCCAGTGAAATGATGAACCAGCACCACTCCTCCTCCTCCTCCTCCACTCCGGCCTTCGATTCCACCCCTCTCCGGCCCTCCTTCTACCCCCTCCGTCCAAGTCTTGGTGATTGCGGCCCATTTCGAAAACATCCTCCTTCAGGCAGAAGACGAGGCTCCGGTGGTTGGACAGAAGGATCAAAACGCAGATGTGTCCTCCACAGGTCATCTGACAGGGAAACAGGAGAAAGGATCGGGTTAACGTGCCATGGCTCTAACTGGTTTCCAGTTAAGAACTAGAGTATGTGATGGTTCCGCTGCTATGGTTTTCCTGTGTTTTAATGACCCTTTTAAAAACCTCACTCCTCCATAAAAGTAAAGAATTCCCACTCTGACCGCTGCGTCTTTTATATTTAAATAGAAGTGTCATCACGGAGGGCTGTCACGGTGTTAAAGCTGTTTTCTTACCTGCAGGTTGCCTCTTGGATTGGTTCCAGCACTAACACCTTACACTCTCTCTTGGCTATTTTGCTCAGTGAAATGGAGGCGGGGTCAGCAGGCAGGTAGAGGGCTCTACCCACTGGAGATCCCGCAGGGGGCGCAACAGCCCGACCCTCCATCGCACTGCTTGATCTGGGATGTGGACGACAATGCCAGGTGGTTTTACAAGACAAATGGAGTTGGCTCAAATCAGACTTCAGCTTTCTTTTATTTCTGTAGTTAAGCGCAGACTTAACTACAAGTTTTTAGAAGCAGACTAAAATCCTCCATACCTAATGTGGTGCGACCTGGACGGCTGCTGCTCCTGGTGAGAGAAGCTCTGAGACCGGCCCAGGCTGCGTCTCTCCAGGAGCTCTCTGGCTGCAGGGCCGGAGGACAGTGGTGATCGAGGCCCCGCGGGAGGAGTGGATGCCGAGGCTGTGAACTGGAGTTTCAGTTTCATATGCTGGCTCAACTACAGTGTTATCATGGGAGATAGGAACAGACACAGCGTTATCTCGAAGCACTTCCCATATAGAGCAGGTCTAGACCTTAGTCTTTCTATCTATTATCTAAAAGTATTCTATAATATATGTTAGTTATGACCAAAAACTGGGCACGGTTTTGGACTTGGACTTGAAGATGCATTATTTCCTTCGGTACCTCAAAGAGTCCGGTCCCGAGGATCTGGAAGGCCACGGTGCAGGAGAGGCTGGAGCCCTTCCTACACTGTCCCAGGTTGTTGAGTGGAGACTGGCACACCACTGCTCCCACTCTGGGCTCCTGCTGACATAGATGACTATGAGCTGATGGAGGGATGGAGGGGTAGGAACCAGGTGGCGGGTGGGGATAAACACAGGTAGGAGAAAGAATGCAGTTAGATTAAGATCCAATCATTTCTACTTTGCTGTTTGTCTGCCCCGCTTCAGCTACTGTAAATGAAAACCTTTCACACGTCTGTGTTAAAAGACAAAAAAAAGTGTGATGGTTAAGTCTGCTCCTCACCTTCAGAATTCCAGATCAGGCGGACGGCCAGGAAGTCCTGCAAGTTGTTCAGCAGCGTGTATTTTACCCAGAAGTGCTCCAGAGGCCTGACGGCACTTGGGCAGGAAGCCGTCATCACCAGCTGAGGACGATCCAAGCGGATGCTAGGCAACGAGTAACAGCTAGAAATGTACCTGGAGAGAAAAGCAAAAACTAGTGTTTTTATTTGTTGCTTGAGCAAACCTTTTTCCACGGCAGATTTTGACTTGTCACAGCAGAGGGAAGCACAGATAAAACTCATTTTGTTAATGATGGCTCGGTTCCATCAAGGAACAGGACCAAGGAACTCGCTCACCTAAATGGAATGCAGGCTTGCTATGACATGTCAAAATGCTTTCTGTGGAGGTCTTCACACACCTTCAACTATACAAATTATTATTCCACTACACTGTGCTCAGAGCACCAGGAAATATTTCACCGTAGAGATTTGCTACATGGCTAGTTACCTTGTGAAAGGAAGTGCTGGTGTATACCATTGTAACACAGCCACCAATGGGACTTCCAAACCCTGCACAGATACACAATAAACTTACTTAGACATATCTGTGTATTGTGTATCCAAGCCTGATTGATAGCTTCACCGTAGCCAGCTGAATTCGAAGTTGACTTTATAGAAATAAAAGAGAAATGACAGGGCCTCCATCGTGTCCTCCTCACCTCACTGGAGTCCTCCTCTGCTTTGTTTTGTAGCTGCAGCTGGAACAGGAAGTTGTGCTCTTCCAGGGTGCTGAGCTTGCAAGGTAAACGCGATGACTCGCCGTCTATCCGACAGAATGAAGCCATGGTGACCTCAGCTGACTGGTGGCTTTAGTGTGAGATGGAAATAAGAAAAGTGTTTGCTACATAACTCCTAAACTGACCACATAAGAGCCCCCCCACCCCCACCCCTTCACCCCCGGAAATACAGCAAGTGCACATGTATATTACCAGACATTGTCAACGATGAGAACTGAACCATCTGGCATCACGGGGAGGTAGGACGAGTTATAGTTCGGGAGGATCTTCACATCTCTGATGCACACCTCCTCCTGAGAGGTGCAGTTCAACACTGAGGAGAGACGAAGGCGCTCATCAGCTGTTTGTTGACAAAGGGTTAGGAGTTAGGAGTTTGGGCCAAAGAAACCACCTCTGCTGGTCTTACCTTTGAGAACGGTCAAGTGTTTCCCAGAGACGGTCACCTGCTGACACTGGATGCTGGGAGGGGGAAGGACATTTAGGGTGGTGCTGACTGTGAATGGAAACAACACAAAAGACATGGCAGTTAAAAGCAGGCACTTTGTGCAGGTCACTGTCAGATTGATCTAGATCTATAATCCATTTGGACTGATTATGTATGCTACCCCTCTAAAGAATTCAGGCCCCGTGCTTATGTCTGGTGTGTGTATACCCTGTGCCTTGAAGTTGTTCAGGTCCTGTCTGAAGGTGTGCGTCGGGCTCCTGAGCTGCAGAAGAGTCAAATAGCCGTGTTCCTTCACCTCCGCCTTCTCCTCCTCCTGCTTCCACACAGTCACTATGATCTGACACCACAGAGGGGCATAGAAACACACAGCAGGACCACAGCTCTATCACAACTTTGGCCTTAGCTTTGGAATGCTGGGTGGAGCTCTATCTAGAGCTGCATGTCATATCTGATGCTGCCTTGAAGCCCCAGTTTCAGACCCAGCAGGTTCTCAATGAACATGATCTTCATGATGGATATGGCAAAAGGCCTTTGACCTGGTCAGCGGAAAAGCGCTCTTGAAAATTTGAATTTCTTTCCCATCTACAGAACGGATCAACCATCACCTGCTCCTGACACTGAAGTGAGCACCAGGAATAGTTACCACAGTATAAACAGCTATTTATGTTGTCTCACAGCGTATAAAGTAATATAGCTAACCCTTTTAGTCAGTATGTAGATGTGTCTGACCTTGGCTTTGAGTGTGTTGACTGGCAGCTTGTCCAGACAGACGGTGAGACAGAAGATAACTTCGTCATCCAACACCACAGCAGACTGCAGGAGGACAAACAGAAGACAAAATGTTAAACATTTTGGACAGCGAATGGTAGACTGCTATGAAAATGCAGGCCCCAGCTTTCTCAGCTTTGGTCTCCAGTGAACCTAATCCGCAAACCCCAGCTGGTGGATTCAAACACAGAACCCTTCTTGATGTGAGGCGACAGGGCTAACCATTGCACCACCGTGACACCCAACCGATCAGACAGTGTGAATAAAATTGCTAAGTCGACCTCAAGGTGAAAACCACTTCTCACAAAACTGATCAAGATTCAACTCTGCCAAATAACACGATAAGAGATTGTTTGGTCAGATGAAACCAAAATAAATCTGTCTAGATCAGATGGGGTCCAGTGTGTTTTTGGCATGGAAGTGTCAAGTGGAAGTTGCTTACTTCACCCTGAAGGCCTAACTGCAGTCTAGACACAATCTGGGGAACAAAGATTACAGCAACAGGCAGAGCAAAGGTTGCAGGTGTTCGCTTCAGAGACAATCAAACACACCAGAAGAACAAAGACCAGGGTCAGTGTAGAGAGGAAGTCACTGTGGTTTGGTTTCTTGTCAACAAAGCAGCAGTGTTAAGGTTACTTCCTATCACACTGTAGGTAGATCAGTATAACGTGTGGTTATACTGATACCCCCCACCCCCACTACATTTACAAGTCACTGTTTTTAGGAAGATGTGAGGAAATGGGACCACTACTAACTGGTACTCAATCCGTCTTACCTTCACCGGTTCCTTCCCATCCTGTCTCCCATCAGCGGCCGGACTGTTGTGAACTAGAAGTAGGTTGCACTGTCTGAATGCCCGGTTGCTGTCCGGTCTTCCAGACTCCCTCTCCACGGGCTCCTCTTCCCCGCCGTCCTCGCTGTTGCTGCTGCTGCTGCTCGCATTGTCTGGCTGGCTCTCACCGCGTCTTTGCTGCCGACTCTCGGCGACGCACACACTCGCCAGAGCATACAGAGATGCCACCTGGGCCTTCCAAGGTGAACCACCGGGGCTGTCGTTCCTCCCCGTTGCGTTCCGGGACCGCAGCACCAACAGGAACTGGACGGTCTCACCGAGGTAGACGTGGTGTCGCCGCGGAAGAGTTGTGTACTCCACCGGGTCTGAGAGACTCGATATTGGAGCAGCAGGAAAATACATAAAATACTCGCATAGCGATTCCATCATTTGAAGCATACAATAATGTTAGCTAACATACGTTAACGTCCGCTGCATTGTAAACAAGCCGCGGCTGAAGTGTCACGATTTTTCTTCATATATGATACAAAGACCGAATGCCAGTGTGTCAAAATACAAGGCAACTACTACTTTATTACCGCAAATACCGTCATTAAAATTAAGTTGAAGCGACAGGTATCCATCCTCCCTGCTTCGTTTCCTTCAACTATTAGCAAGATAAACAGGACGGTTAATGGATGCCCGAAAGAGAGAGCTCATCAGACCAAAGTAATCCATCTGCAGAAGGCAGCGCCGATGTGGAGAGCCGATGTAAAAATCGTGCATTCAGAATTTTACTGAAGAAAAAGAAAGTAAATAAATATATTTATAATATGAAAGTTATGATGACATGATATTATCATGTCATTAGATTATAAGTTTATGATTGATGAATCCTGTTTAACCAGCATTGAATGTTGCAGCAGATCAAGGCCAAACTAATTTAACTACTATTATAGAACATAGAACATATGAACTCAAGTGTTGGAAACTACAGTATTTCCAATGGGACATGGAGGTAGGGCTGACTGATATCATCCAGCTGCAGAAAACAGAATGGATCAAGGTGAAAATCAAGGAGATCAGACAAGTTAGAGACGTTTGAGAAATGTTGCGTTTATTCAGTATAAGAAAAAAACAAACAAAAAAACCCCACACACACACATAGAGCGTGATCTACTATAAAGTTCAACAAATATATGCAAGTTTTCAAGTAAGATCCAAGCCAAGGTACACTGTTGCTTTCTGAACGAACTCTTACTCTTCCAGTACTGTGAGACATGTAACAACTTGAGACGAGATCAGGTGGAAGCTGCTCAAATGACGTGTGCGTGATCAAAGATGAACCATACCATGTTGCATCAGAGCTTCTGCTCATTCTGACCCCTGCAAACTGCACGACATGTACCTTTTATTTTCTGGATCACACTAAGCAACATACGACATGTATGAAAACTTGAATCCCCATAACGTGCCACAAAATAAGTCACAGTACCGCATCAGTAAAAATCTTTAAACCAGGTTTCTCCTGGAAGAATAAAAACAAAACTTAGGAAGACGGCCATGAAAATGAAGCACAGTTTTCATTTTATTTCCTGTTACCTTTCAGCAAAGAACGTATCTGTATAATTGAGAGTGTAAACAGAGATTACACGCTATGTGGAAGACGCTTTCTTAACACTGTGACTTCTGTATCTTCAATTCTAATTGTAGAAATCTATGATTTCTAACTTGTAATAACAAAAAAGAATATTTCTGTCTTAATTAATCATAACTTTTTTCTAAGGATAATAAAATAAAATGTTTTTAATGCGAATAATACCTTATATCACATGGTTATTTGAATATGCGGATTTAATTTGGGGCAATCAAATCACTTTCACTTGGTCACATTAGAATTCTCAACGTCAATAGTAAATACCATCACGCTCCCCTCATCACCACTAACCTCTAAAGAGAACAAACCCTGATAAATACAGTATGTACAAATGGCAAATAGAACAATAAAATGCAGAGCAGACATTGTTTTAAAGACCTGGTTGATTATCTGTCATCATAAGGCATGGAAAAAAACAAAACAAAACCTACTGTTTCCTCTGCAGCGAACATCAGAACATCAGTGAATTTTGAGGAAATGGCTCATTTGTTAATACCTTGCATCGCAGCCTGACCGATGCATCGACAGTTGAGAAATATCAATATCTGAATTAGCCTAAAAAAAAAAAAAATTTGTTCTGAATGACCATGTCCTGAAACCCCTGACATTTCAGTCTATAAAAAGCTCCTAAAAATATTCAAGGGATGGCAAGGTGCAAAGTAATATGAATAATGTGACAAAGGAAGGTTCTTCCATTCAAGTCACTACAAGATACTGGCTATAAAGGAGACCATTTCATATTTTAGATTTAGAGTTGCCATTTTCATGTCATGGGCCCTAAACTGAACCACATGAAACCACTGACTGACATGATATGGTTCTATGACTTCATCACTTATCATTTGACGTAATGTAATTAACACTCACGGTTTCTTCCGTCCATACAAGCAACAGTCTGGCTGGGTTCATGCACAACCTCTTACTCTTTCTCCAAATAAGGCATGGATATTGTTTTGTACTTGACATAATTTTAAGTACATGTTTTACACGTACTTCCTATTTTGTCTTGTTTTAAGTTTTTCGGGGGTTGAGTGTTGATGACTGGCTTTTATTTCTTACTATTTCTATTGTTTGTTTTTTAAGTTAGTGTTAAAGTCAAGCTCCTGAGCAACAACGTCGTCAAATATTCATCTAAAACAAGGTGAAGTTTAAAGACATGCTTTGTGATTCTGTTTGAATGCAACACATCACCATGCTTAAAATCCCCCAAATTCAAAGTTTAGCATCAAACTATAGACAGTGATTAGGAGGGAATTATGGGAAGTTGAGGACCTTACTACTTCTGCTTTAGCAGATAGTGGAAAAGATTTTTTTTTGTCCACTAACAACTAGGAGCTCTCAAAAGTGTCAATAAGAACACGGAATAAAAGTGGCTTCCATGTGTCTGCTTGCCACATATGACTGAGTAATAAACAGCTTCGGCTTATAAAAAAAAAAAAAACAACAAAAAAAAACCAAAGTGGTCCTTTCATATTATTTCTGATGAGACAGAATACACAACTGCCCTTCAGCTTGTTAGCGCAGCCCATGAAAGCATCCCGGCCGCTCCGAGGTCAAAGGTCGAGTCCACAAGGGTTACACCAACGAAGAGCAGAGACAGTTTTTAAGAAAACAAGCAAATGACCACAAAAGTTGAAGTGCAAAAGGAGGATCTTTTTGTTTTCTCCTGTGTAAACCACACTCGGCTCAGTTTCCCGCGGTTAAAAGAGCGAAGGTACCATATTCAGGAAGGACAGTCAACTCAAACTATCTCAACCTTCCTTTTTCTTGCCTTCGTATCAAAGTCTGGTTGCTCTGCTTTAAATGGCTTCCGTCCCAGTCTCTCTCCCCCTCCTCGACAGTCCTCCCCCCGGCCTCTCTCCCCACCGGCCTCTCTCCTGTCCTGGATGAGTCCTGCCTAACAAAAGAGCCACCGGCTGCTGCTACTATCCATCCCTGGCTCTGTTGCCCTGGCTGGGCTTGAACCACAGGAGCCTGTGGGAACTGTTTAGTATCTAGCACGTCTTTGTACTGGATCTCAGGCCTGATCATCCTCAGACAGGCTGTTCTGGTTTTGTTGTCCAGACCTGGCTGCAGCTCATAGCCGAGAATTTTCACTAATCCGCTCTGGAATGGCCGAATGTTTTTGTCTTGTATCCGGTGCGCCTCCACAGGTTTCCCGTCGTCCCTGAGACAAACCCGGGCCAGATCTTCTCGCCGCATCCTGAGAAGAGCTACTTCCTGCTCCATCTGAGCAAGACCGAACCTGTCAATCTCCTCCCAGAAGGTCTGGTTGAAGGCTTTGTATAAGTACCAGTCTAAGGCGTTCCACTGCCGCAGCTTCTCCCGCTGCTCCTCCGTTAGTGACAGATTAGGCGCTGTCTTGGCTTGTGAATGTCCACCTCTAACATTAACACCAGCTGCCGCTGCCGCTTTGCCCACCCAGCTCCCGCTCATCCCCCCAGTGCCGCTGGGCTTCTGCTGTCGAGCATTGAGGCTGAACGAGACGACAGAGTCCAGAGGCCAGCAGAGGGCGTGTCTCAGCAGGATCATGGACTGGTCAAAGTACTCAGACACAAGAATCAGCTTGAAGGTCTGCCGGATCATGACTTCGCCGCGCTGAGCTAGTGCCACAGAGAAATTAGCATTATGGTCCATGCCAAAGTCAAACCACAGCAAGTTGCGGGCATAGTGGTTGTTGCGGAGACGAGGGTCATAGTATTTCTTAGGGTCATCGGCAAAGTCGCCCAGGCCTTTGGCTTTCCGAAAAGCAGGTGCTACTTCTTTGTAATATGCAAAAGAGGACTCAGCCAGAGAGACCGGGTCCCTGATAATAGAAAAGTAAAACGTGTCTGCTGGCATCACCTTCTCCACCTAAGAGACAGGAAGATGAAAACTTAAGTTACAAAAATGTGCCATTAGTGTGATGCAACTCAACCATACCAGTAGTAAACTGGTTCCTTTCGTAGTTACCCGATGATCACCAGTGACCCGTCGACCCCTTTAAGAAGAGAACTCTTCAAGTGCTTTCAGACAGTGAGCAGGTGCCATTGGTTTTTCCGTTGTTTTAAATGCAAACACAACATTTGCTGCTTTCAGGTATTTCACAGAATCCTGGTCCACATCTTTTCATCAGCAGAGGCCCAGTCTGGGCCAAGGACCTAGTTTATGATATCGGTTAGTAAAGCTTGCTCTATAAATTTCGATTTCATCTATTTTAAGCTATTGGAAAAAACTTTCATCTAGAGATGGAGTTAGCTTATTGTAGTCCAGTTAACATGCTGATAGATGATGGTTGGACTATGACATTCAGATCAATCCAGGCAGCTTAGCCTAAACAGGTACAATGTAGACATAAGGCTGGGTCCAAAGCTGCAGAGTGTCTGCTCTTTGCTTGGATGAGAGTAGGACTACTTTGGGTCAGAGCTGGAGAATAGTGTCACCTGTCACCTGGGACCCAGCAGATTTATGGCAGCACAGCCTGGTACCCACTGCGGGGCCCTAGAAATTGGTTAAAAAATCATCCTGGGCTGCTCACCCAACTTTTTGAGCATTTTACTGTGTGCTGGTAACTGACGACATCTTTGGATTTTTGCGTCTAAGCACTTCACACTTGCTCTTCATGGTTGCTGCTGCCAACCAACTCTCAGGATCCAATCATAAAGCAAATACAAAGCTGCAAGGCTCCACATTTTATAGTACAACGTATCCACATCACTACAGACTCATTGTCACAAAGTCAAGCTCGTGTCCCTTCTGATCTTCTGTGCAACTCACCTCTGGCTTATTAAATCTCATGTGATTGCCCATGATGTGGAACTCCACGGCTCTAGGACCTCGGTAACCTTTGACCCTGTGAGCGTTGAAGGGTAGTGGGTAGCCCAACTGGTAGCCCAGTGGCAGGGCAAAGCGGAGGCCACGCTCCTCTCCAAAGCGGTACAGCATGTTGAGCACGGTGCTGCTGGCCGTCTTGTGGGTCTTGAGGAACATGATGTGGGTGTGGGGCTGACAGGAGCCCAGAGAGGGCCCCTGGGCATCAGGGGACGAGAAGATGGAGCGAGCAGCTGGCTGGACACTGCTGGAGGATTGGTGGAGAAGAGGGAGCACTATAAATTTGGATCACATCAGAAACTGTGTTCACAGCCCTACAGTCTAGCGCCTTAAGGCTACAACGATGGATGAGATGATTTCATGTAACTGCTCTTTCACTTCCCAAAGCTCTGTGCGAGGTTTGGACTTTCTCTGTGGTTCTTCTCCTGATTTTGTGACTATATGGATCATATGCTGTTTATCCTGTTCAGACTGTTCTGCAGTTTGCCAGTAACATGGACAGATGGCGCTGTTGACATTTTAGGAATTCATACACAAAGAACTAATATTAAATATAATTTCCGAAGAAAGCTTGATGAAGTAGATAAAATACGGCAACCATGGAGAGGTTACCAGCCCTTCCTGATGACACAGATCATATATTTCTTTATGCCAATATGCTATTCAATATGCATATTCTTTTAGAATGGTAAATGATTAATTTACAATGGAATGGAGAACCAGATAAAGTAAAACAAAAATTATTTGCATGATAAACATTTGGAGGTCTTCCTTCTTATGCAAAGCTACACAAAGCTGGTTCCATTACCGACATCACCCCTCCAGATTACTGTACATGGACCAACATATCCACACACACTCAAACTGAAACCAAACCAGTGTGTTTCGTGACAATGATGCCTGTCGCTGAGTAGTCTCGTTAAACCTGTGGTACACACAGTATGCATCTACGTGCCTGCAGTCCAAACTGAGTTCACACAACTGTGCCGCCACAACTACCAGCCACATCCGCATACCCATCTGTTACCTGCCTGTAGAAAGCATGGTTCACGTTACATACAATAACTAAACTAATATTAAAATCATAAGCTGATGTTGCTCCAGGCCTGATTCTCCACAGCGATACCTCGTAAAGAGGTATTATGTGATTTAAGATTCTATCAGCACATTTCGTTCCTCTCTCGTTCTGCTTGGTTCCTCTGTGTGGTTTTTGTGGTTGCCATATCACAGACAGCTAAATGCTGAGAATTAGTCAGCTCCATCTTGTAGAAACTCATGTCAATTGCCTCAACTGCACAATAAAACTAAGTGTGCATGCAAAGACTTCTATGCATTCTATGGAAAACAAACATTACTGAGTGATGCCACTGCAGGTATTTCACCGTTGGCAGCTGATAAGACAAAATCTACTGTCATTAGTGACTGGCATGTAACCAGAAGTGCGACATACCTGATGGTTTTCTGCATACGAAACACTGAGCAGCAGTTTGCTCTTTGTGTTCTGTGACCTATCCTTAGCTGAGTCACGCTGGTGTTTCTAACAGCACTGGAAAGCACCCAAAAATTAAAAAATAAAAATAAAAAGGAAATACTCATATCCATCATAAAACTGAACAAAAACCAAACCTCTTGTTGAAGATGACCCCCAGCAGCTGACCGGCAAAAGCTATGGCCACAAAGAGCAGCAGCGCCTTCCACATCCAAATCGGACCCAGCCGACCACACACCAGCCATCGCAACATCCTGGGGGTTTGGGGGGGAGGGGAGAGGACGGATGGAGGAGGAGGTAGGAAGATGCAGGGAGTAAAGAATGGGTTAGAGAAGAGAAAAGAGAGCCAGGGAAGGGAGAGAGATTTGGGTGAGTCATAAAGCAACATGACTAAGGCATCATCATCATCGTCATCATCATCAAGGCAGCCCTGAGACGACAGGACCTGCATTCTTTTGATGCTGTATACCAGTACTGATTCTTCTGAATTGAAATTTCTTATCAAAACTGCCTCGTCAATATATCTGCCGATGGTATGCATTGGTTTGTTGGAGATCAGACAAGGGGAGAATCTGTACAAGGAAATTCAAATTCCAGCTAATGTCACAGGGAGCAACTCCATTTCTGGTCTCAGTGGCCTAGAACCGTGGCCATATTTGTAGATTTGCATGCCATAATGTAAATTTACAGGTCCAAGCAAATGTAGTCGCTGCGAGTGCTCGGCTCGGCTCCGTCACGCCCTTGCCACGTTACACAGTGAGAACATTAAACAATTAAATGACCCACCTCATCTCAGTCTCTAACTTTTTACAAAGATCCATAGCAGTGGCTTTGTAGCATATCTTCCATATTAGAATGAAGGCTTTAAGAATATGTAATTATAGAGAGAATAACACGACAACATTCCTGTGTGTTCTGGAAAGCGTTTGACCAAGCGTTAACCAGGATAAACTGTTGGGTGAGGTGGTAAACCACATGAGGCTCAGATCCTTCAGCTGTCAGGTTCCTCTACTGTGGAACCATCTATCAGTTTGGGTCTGGGAGACCCAGACACCCCCTCCATGTTTAAGAGTAGGCTAAAAACTTTCTTCTTTGATAAATCTTATAGGATATATCTCATATGATGTATGTATGTGTGTATATATGTATACATAATTGAGTATCAAACGTGTCATAAACACGTGGAAAGCAGAGGTCACGTCATTACGTAACCGTTTCAGGAGTACATGGGTGGTCTGAGCCCACTCAGGACTCGGCAGTGCCCCCCCACCCCCACCCCAAAGTCTCTACCACAACACAAAGAAGCCTTTGGTTTGGAACACAGCTTTCATTTCCACACAAACGCGCGCGCACGAAGGACAAAACGCTCGCGCTGGTAGGAATGAATGCACGTTGAAAGAAAGGCCGCTGCGTGTGAACGAGCCCCTCCAGTCCTCCACCCACACCTTCTCCCTCTTTCTTCGCAGGATCACAGCCCAGCGCCGCCCTTGATTCACTGCAATCAGTGCATCCAAAGCGCCTCTTTCGGCGAGGACCTGTTTCTCTCTTCCCCTTCCACCCACTCTCACGGCTCCTGCTGGCTAGTTTTACCTGGCTCTCCGTCTGAAAAGCATAGCTGTGTCCCCGGGCCGGTATCGGTGACGGTGTTATTGTGCAGCTGCAGAGAGCTCGGAGCATCTCGAAGGCTTCAACTGCAGCTCATCCGCCACCGGTACAGATCAGGCCATGGACCCGGAGCAGCCCCGCGGACCGAAAAGGAACCTAGATCAGTCTTTGAGATGCCGATGGCTCCTTTAGTCCTGAGCGAACCCTTCAGCAAAATTCTCTTTTCTAGGGCTGATTCTGCTGACGGCCAAGACACAGGCTGTGTCTGGAGTGGTCGCACAACGAGAGAGACAAAGTGTAGTACTTCCGGATACTTGCAAAATAAAAGCCTTTTTGAGGACATGCATTCATCCTGAAAAACTGTTTCTTTTTATTAGACTAAAAGTAGTCAAACTTTTTTTTAATTTATTTTTTTTTAAATAATGCGAAACTATAATGGTACAATGTTAACCAACCTTAATCCTTAAGCCCGAAATGCCACTGTGGTGGAGACTGCTCCCTCCCCCAGTGAAAGAGAAAAGGACAGGTCCACAGGCGAGTTAGACTTCTTTTGAAGCTGTGCTTTGTTTCACTTCTGTCAACTTGACAAAAGAAGGTTAGCTGAATCTGACGTCACCTTATGATGCTGACAGAAAGGCATCCAGAGAAAAAGCTGCGTCTCACATCAGACTCCACCTTACTCCAAGGAAACCCTTTACTCCACATATATATGATAGGGTCACCGACATGGTCCCTTTATGACATGGACACTCACATCAACACTGAAACAAAATGTTCACTATCGATGATGATTAAAATGTGACAGTTAAAGTCAAAGTAATCAATTAAAGTCATCTAAGTACTCATTTGGATGCCGTTATTGTGACCATCATACCTTAAGGAGCTCATGATATTCTATTACCCCACCAGAACACTGTGATCCCAGAATGCAGGCTCACTTGTGGTTCCTAGAGTCTCCAGAAGTACAATAGGTGGCAGATTCTTCAGCTGTCAGGTTCCTCTACTGTGGAACCATCTATCAGTTTGGGTCTGGGAGACAGACACCCTCTCCATGCTTAAGAGTAGGCTAAAATCTTTCCTCTTTGATGAATCTTATATTTAGTTCTGGCAGGAGATATAGAGATAAAATTGACTTGACTTGACGTTTGCAGTGTGTAACCCAGGGATTATTATTCATACTCATGCATACACAGCAAGTTTGTTTAAGGCTTTAGAGTGTACACACTGTGCGCCAGCTCCAGAGAGGCTGACACCAACATGCTTCCTTCTCTGGGTGAAGTAACCAAACTCACCAAGAAGGGTAAGATAATGAGTTCATTTTGCCCCACGACTTAAGACACAGAAATCTGATCAGTGCTGATTCAGAGTCAGAGTGTGCAGCCGGAAGCAGCTCTGGGTTTAAATTTAGAAGTAAAGCCTCTAATCGGTTAACCAGTGCCTTTGCTAAGGAGGTGGCACCAGCTGCTCCTGACTGACCTCCTGTCTCTCCCCTCCTCTGGGCATAGTGGCCCAGTCCAGACAGTGGCATTGTGAAGCAGAAGTGCAGTTGGAAGGCTTCAGGTATAAAAACACTGCACAGCTATACAAACGAGGATTTCTCAACTCTGTCCCCTACTGAGCTTTTCTTTTCGTCCATGTCATCAAAGAGGTGAGGCAATGCCACCTAGTGGTAGCACCTGTTACTACAACAACACCATGTCTAAGAGTGTACTGGTAAAGGTTTGGAGCTGAATGAAGCAGTGATGCCAAAGACACAGAGACACCTCCTATGTGACTGAACCCCATGTACTGGCTGTGCCACGCCCAACAAACTACACCACTGTGTCAGTACAACTATTCTAAGTTAGATATTGGCCATTAATCATTTGTTTTTTTGCAGATGAGGTTTTCAAGATTTAGAAGAAATAATTTTTTATTTGTGTTTTTTATTTAATTTTGCGACTGGTAACCATCAAGTAAAAAGGATATAATACATATGTATATGTCCATGCACCTTAAATATATTTGAGTTTACAGATAGTAATTATTACTTTGTCAAAACATATTTGAAAAGTTACATTCAATTTATTTATTTAAGATTAAGATCATGCTACACTGATGGGAATATAACTTTTTTAAGTCAAATTTTTAAATAAAAAATGTACATAATTGTTTTTTTTATTAAAATGTGCATATTAATAAGATTTTTCTTTTTGTTTCCATGTTTGACAGCTACACCGCCTTGATGTTTCTGACATCAACACAGAAACAACTCTCAAAATGAATTCGATTTTCTAGATTAAAAAAATAATTTGACTATATGTACACCACAATGAAGTGTGAAACTGCTCAAATAAGGTACAAATCTTACCTGTGCCCTCATCCAGTAACCTCGCACACTAGTTTAAACCTGACCCACTCAGGTTGAGTTAATGCTGCAGGATCAATCAAACAGGATTACTCCAGACTGTTGGACCAAATGCTGTGCACCTGAGAATATACTGGGTTAACGGTGTATTACTACGATGTATGAAGTATGTATGTATTTTATTTATATATCAATCAAAATTGTCTCAGAGCGCAAATCAATCAAGTTTTCAATGACAACAATGAGACTTAAGGAGATTACATTTTATTTTCGTTCTTAATTCACAGGTTTTTCAGTATTATTTCATCAATAATAATGGTATCATTATTGTTATTTTTTTTTATGAATTAAGGTTTATTTTAACAGCAACAACCCTGAACCCCCTTTTTTCTATTTAATATCCACAGTTTTGCTTTTACGTTGAAAGGAAACTTGCCGAATGTCCGGCCACTTCTTACTATTTACATCCTTCGGTGCTCGACCCTGTTCCCTGCGGGCTGTTAGTGGTCGGTGTGGAGTAGACCAGACTTACCTTCCGTTTCAAAATGCCGTCGTGGACGTGGGCTGTGCTGAACTGACAGCTCGCTACCGTCCTCCTGGTGGTGGACTGACTGACTGACTGAGTAGCTCCCCAGTGAAGTCCGTTAAACAGAGCCGGACAGCCACACCGTCCCCCTCTGCTGACAGAAACCGACTGGCTCCATCCTCGCGGTTCTCACTGTGGAGCACCGGCTGCACGTGCAGCGCGCAGCCGTCATCTGAGACTCTCACGCTTGACTCTTGTCGACGTCCTCCGACTCTTGTCGGCTAGTTCATCCGACCTCTAGCTCTAAAGCCTCTGCTACACAGTCCAGAGCCTGCCCTACCCCTCAGCATATGTATGTTCTCATTGTGTTCTTGGACTGTACTCCAACAGGTCTGAAAAGAAAAAAAAAAGTCACATGGCACTATTTGATGTTTTTTCTTTCAGCGTGGTTGATGGCAAGGGCTCAGGTGTCGGTAGTGACCTGGGCGGTATGGTCAGATCAGGTCAACCTGCTATAACGCTTCTGTGCTTCATCTCATTGCAACCAAATTGGGCTCAAGTGTACTCGCTGAGACTATAAATAAGACTATCGATATTCACGCAGCTTCACTACTCCCGTACAGTTAAAATGAAGCTAGCTCAGTACAAATCCACTATGATGAGAGCTGGCCCATGGCGAGAGCTGGGCATATTCTAATTTCTAATTAATTAATTTAATGTTGAAACTGAGCCGATAGCAAAAGAATAACGTCAAAAACATTTATCGTGAATCCGATACCTAAATTGAAAAGGACGAGTACCCCCTATGCAGTTTACGGGCTGCGATGGCCGAGTGGTTAAGGCGTTGGACTTGAAATCCAATGGGATCTTCCCGCGCAGGTTCGAACCCTGCTCGCAGCGATTTTTTTAAATTTATGATTATGACACATATCGGACTTACCAGCTTTTCAGTCAACGACGCAGGACATTTTGGTTTTCCTTTTGTAAAATTAAGACAGTGATTATGAAACAAACAAAACAGCAGACTTCACAAAAGTGCTGGTTTAAGATTACAGTGTCAGTTGTACAGCGTTGGCGTTAAACTAGCTACGCCAATAAAAAAAGTCAGACGATCCTTCTCTCTTCTTCTACTACTACTAGTACTCCTCATAAGAATGAGGAAAAAAAATAAAAGGCACCGCTGGGATTCGAACCCAGGATCTCCTGTTTACTAGACAGGCGCTTTAACCAACTAAGCCACGGCGCCATATAGATAAAGCTTTCAAATCTTGTTCTTTTATATCTCTGTGAGGCAGACTGACTTTTTCTGTTCTTTCGGCACAAGAACATGGCACACAGCTGTTGCAGCCATGGAGACACAGCAGCAATCCTCTGCCCATGAAGTGCACCACTGCCCTGCTGCTGTAGTGGGCTCAGACGCAGAAAAAAAATGTAAAGCAGTTAGAATATATCGTGTAAAATCAGAAACAGGTGTCTGTGGATCTAATGTGTTTTTGACTGGATCAACATTTCCACCAAACACATTTTTACACAATATGTAGACTATATTAATCAACAATGCTCTGATCCAAGCCTATAGATTGGCTCTGATCCTTGTGCTTTAATTTCAGTGTGAAATGTAATGATTGCAGTTGCAGTTAGGCATGGTCAAAAAATTCTAACTTTAGAACATTTGTCAATGTTGTCAAAATAGAACCCATGCACACACACTCACATATTTTCTCTTTGTGTAACTTTCATTCACCATGAGTCTACTTCCTGTTACTAATCATTCCAAGCAGACGGCCACCTCAGCTTCCTCCTCCCTAACCGCATACAGTCTCTATTAGTGGATCACTTACTGTTTGGAATGAGCAATATGTTCACTTTCTGTTACTTACTTACTGTCAGAGCCTGCACAGGCATGAACCAGAGGCGGGACTGGCACTGTGCATGTGGAGCCAAAATATTTTGGTTGTGGCTACTTAAAAAAACTGAACATAAGCCAGACCGCTGTGATATTTTCCGCGAGGCATATTGACAAAAATAAAAAAAGGGCTGGTCTAAATCCTGCCACAGCAGATACACGATAAACACTAAACACTGTCATGATAGTCAGTTAATCTGACCTAATGTGATATCCATGTGAGTGTGACTTCCACATATTCTAGAAGTCCAGCTGGAGTACTAACTGGTCTACTAAAAAAAAACTACAGAATATAAAGATTAGTAAAAATGTGTACATTAGTATGTAGAATGGAACTGGGACAGCTATTGTCTTCTGGTTCTCCGATGTTACTTTTTTTGCAGTAGCTGGACACTGGAGCTGTAGTTCTGGAACTGGATGACGACGAGAGGGGTTGGTTTCTGACTCTTTACATATTTTTCTTGCATCTTCTCTTTCTCGTTTTTCATGTGTTGTTCAGATGAGCTGGGAGGAAGGAGATGTGAGAAAGTCAGTGGCATGTGTGTCCCAGGGCTGCTCCTCATGAAAAGTGCTGCATGGGAAAAAAGGATTTTATAGATTCTATAAATAAATTGAGTGTTCTGATATTCACTATGCACAGTTTTTCCAAGACCACTGACTCTGAGTAACAGTGCTGTGGGCTTGGCTGTATAAACACATATCCTACAACCAGTAGCATAGTTGTGCACCACTTATTAGAAAGAACTCTGTTTCTTTCTATGTTATTGTCGTAAAGCTCTCACTTTACCAGAAGTGTGCGAGCCCAACTGTGAAGCTGATGGAAGAATGTGATCAGGGTCAAGCTTTAACTTATACTGATATACAGCTCTGGAGGACAGGACCTTCACCAGTTTACAGGGGATGATGGGAAACACAGCAGGGGAAAGTTGACTGAGGGTGAAGGAGCATGTTTGTCATAGTACTGTGAGGAGTGAATCACTGCAGGGAAGTGTGTGGAAGTTTTTAGTCTTGGAGGTCTGGTAATTAAAAGACCAAGAGACTTCATATATGAAGAGGGGAAGCTATCGCCAGTTTTTTTTTTTTAGTTCAGGTTAAATTCAAAATTTAGAGTGGGGTCCTCTTAGAACATAAAAAAAAACATTTTAAAAACATTGTCTCTGGTGCTTTAGGTAGTCTAGAGACTGTGATTCATGTAACAGGAGGGCTGCAACGTAAGTTGTTTCCTAAGAAATGACTTATCTGTTACTTCACTGTGTTGGGCATGGAAGAGAATTCATAGAAAGTCAAAACTCTGAGAACAAAAGTGAGAATTTCAATTTGAGAGTTGAAAGCCAGAATTCTGAGAAAATAAGTCGGAATTAATCCTCTTCCATAAATTAGTTCTTTGTGAAATGATTCCAAAAGGTGTCTTTTTGGAGGGAATTCTTCTTAGTAATAAAGTTGCTCGATAAAATGACAATGTCTCAGCAATGGTCACACATTAAAATCTAAATATCACTTGACTGATATTAGTTGTGTTCACAAAAGACATTTTTAAATTGTAAGTTGGTGTTCTAAGTTAAAAGGAGTCAGTTTTAGAAAACCTAGCACGTTCATCTAATCTCACTCTGTGATACAAGCACAGAATGTCTTTACTGAGTCTGAGTGGTTACTATGGTTTCAAGCTGCTGGGTTAAAGGGCACCAGATGTCACACTACCACCTTGAATCTATTTGTTGTGTCTTCTTGCTGAGACACAGATTATTTGTGTCTCTTGCATGACATTGACGGCAAATTGTTATCAAGGCTGTGCGAAATGAGGGTGCACGTCTGTACACACTTGCTAACACTGACTCATCGGCCCTTATGGGTGCAGCAAAAAAAATAGTGGTCCAAAGAGACAGTGAGTCATTCTCCTATGCAGGTTGGAGGGGGTGGACGTCCACAGGCAGCCCAGAATTTATGATTGTAGGCACTACAAATGGGAAATCCCCATCGTGTTTTCTAGTGCACTAGTATGTGGTACATAGATACACGTGCATGTCTGCGGGCGTCTGTAAGTATACAGCCATGCTAGCAGCTCTGGCTCAGGTGGTGCTTTGAGGTTAATGCTAATCTGAACATGCTAACAATGTTAACATGCTTGATGGTCACCTTAATTTAGCATGCTATTAGCATGCTAGCATCTGCTAATTACCTGCAAATAAAAGCACAGTTGATGGTCTGAACTCTTTTGGTTTGTTGTTGAACTCTTCCTGGACTGTACGGACTGTGTGTTTTCTTCTGGACTCTTGTGGACTCTTTGTTGGTTCAGCCCCATGGTGAGTTTTAGTATTCGTTGGACGTCTGAGCATTCTTGTTTGGTTTTCTCCACTTGTGGATTTTTTTTTTTAGTTGTTTTAGTTCTGTTCCCTGGCCATGGACTCCTTGCCAGTGATTTTTAGTTTAATAAAGGACACTATCAGTGTCCGTCTGTCTTGGATGTCTGCATTTGGGTCCTCTCCCTTGTGTTCCTGGCTGCCCAGCTTGATAGGGGAACATGGACGTGTGGACAAAATTACATGGAATTGGAACTGTGGCAATTCTTCCAATATTTCCACTAGAAAGATTGTCCACACTGAAATATTTCAGTAGACCGACAGACTGACACTGCCACAGTCAGAGCCACATATGTAACGAGGGAAAATTAATTCCCTTCAGCATGAACTGTACACATATTTGCTGCCAATTAGCAGATGCTAGCATGCTAACATGTTAAGATGACCATCAAGCATGTTAACATTGTTAGCATGTTCAGATTAGCATCAATAGCTAATAATAATGGCTGTAGAATGACCGACAGCTACAGACATGCACATGCATCTATATGCCACATTCCACATTTGGCGTCTTCCAGTTTTGGAAGACAGACAGCTTGACGAGGAAACTCTCAACACAAAGTTGCCTTACCTGAAAACGACAACTAAGTTAAACCAGGACCTCTTTTGTCAAGTTCCATCAGAATACTTGATAGTCCAAGGAACTAACCATCTTTTAGCAAATTTATGTTTGTGTTCTACACCATCTGAAGAACCTGAGGACCTGAAGGTACACAGGTAATCCCAATTTTCAGTGCCTCTACATTTTTCTCCCGTGTTGCTGTTTTGCAAACACACTAGAGCATCCAGGGAAACTCTGGGTGGATCTAGGCTAGATCCAGGCCAAGTCAAGACTGGTGCCAGGATCCCAAGAATCCAGTGCGTGCTATCTGAGAAGTCGCTGCAGGGCTTATCTGGATCAATGCTTGTTTGAGATCAGGTATGTGACGTGTTCCAGACTCTGTGTTTGTGTCTTTTATCTTGGTTTATGCAGGGTCAACAGGAACTGTGCAAGTCAAAGTGTTAGATTGATGGAAGAGTATTAATTAACCAGTCTTCTTGTCTGTACATTTGGTCTGGTTCACCATAACCTCACCCATTTACTCACTCTAACCACATGCAGGTAAACACAGGCCAAACTATTTTCAATTCCTAATCCCTTTGAAATTCTGATTCTTGCTCAGAGCAATGGAAAGATTATGTAACAGTCACATTACACTGTTATTGTAGGCTTGGGATATACACTCAGTGGTCTTTGTAGTAGGAATGCCTGAACAATCTAAAGCAATCCAATACAACTGTTCTGCCATAGTCTTCCTTTATGATGGTGTAATACTGGACTGCATGATATTCAGAGATGTTTCTAATATGCCACCGTTATGTATGCAAATGCGAAGGACAAAAAACCAGCTCAAGATACAAAATCAAAGACAAAAATAAATAAATCATGGAATCATTTTTAACCAGGATACGGATAAAACTGTATGTAAACACGTGCTTCCTCATCTCAAGTCATGTGGTAGTCTCACATCTCTGCTGTGCTGCTCAAGGTTGAGAATCTCTATCTAAAATCCTGCCCAAGTCATGTGGCTACAGTGACTAATGTGGATGTGAAGATTTGAAATGACAGATGATGTTGGCCATGACTGCGGCACACAACAGGAAGTACTTGAGACATGCATGAGATACATTTAAAATAGTCAAGTATTATTATTATGATTATCGTAAGAAAACCATAAGAAAGAACTGATGTATTCCTGGTGAGGAAGAATTTAAAAATCATTAGGAAATTTACAACCCTTACCCCTTTGTCAATCCTTTTCTTAAGTATAATATAAAGTATGCTTGTAAAATTACACATGTCACCATGATGCATCAGCATTAAATGATTGTGCCTCAGAAGAGAAAAGCTGTCTTATGTGCCCCAAAAATGTAAAAATCAGTTGATGGAAACACCATTATTTTATTATTTTATTATATTAGATCTTTTTCATCTAAATCCCTTAGTCAATGGTCTGGTCGTTACGTTGATTTAGTCTATTTTACTTAAACCTAGTTGCAGCAAGAAGAACATTTTAGTCTGAATGAATCAACACCCCCAACTCATTAATTCTCACTTTGGGTTTTGTGGGGGTGGTGGTTGTCACAGCGATGTATTCCATCTTATTAATCATCCCTAAAGACCTAAAGATAGCTGTAACTCATTTCAAAGTCGTATTCTTAGTCTTTAACACCCAAAGATCATAGTTAGGGCTGGCCCAGGCTTTGCCTTGGATGATTCCCTAGTTATGATGCTGTAGTTGGAGGCTGATGGGGAACTCCCATGATTAGGATAGCATGGTTTCTCTCTACAATGTTGTCAGGTCTTGACCTCACCCTGTAAAGTGCCTTCAGATAATGTATGTTATGACTTGGTGCTCTATAAATAGAATTGACTTGAATTGAATTTGACTGGCAACGGACCAGCTGATTTTGTTCTTTTTGTTTTTGATTCAAAAGGCTTTGATTTAATTTTACTAGCTTCGGTTTCCATCATGGGTGATAAACGTGACTTTCCTTATTTATTAAAATCGTAATTCTGATGGAAAATCTTGCCACACATTGGGCTGATGAGGTTTACTCAGCAGAATGAAGAAAGTCAGTCTTGGTCATGGAAATAATCCATCTCTTATCAAGAATGAGTGCGAGTGGTGTTTGGTCACGTTATCTCAGTGGGAGATGATGTCTTTTCCTGTCACAGCAGCGGCTTTCCCTCCATGCGTATGTTGTCACCAACAACAGACCCATCACTTTTACTTCCCTTTTTCCTTTTTATAGCAACACTTTTCATGATGAGTATGTTCCTTTAGAAACAGAAGAATTCATTTTGATGATAACTGAATTTTTGCTGTAATCAATCCTCATCTTTAGGAAGCACATGATTTAAAAACGCTTCCATCAGGCATAACCAGTGCATCTGGAGAATCAAGCTTCATTTTATATCTGCTGGGCCTAGTTTACATATTTACAGAGGGTTCAGGAATTCTGAGATAAATGACCAATGATTACATTGGTAGGTATCTGGGTCAGCTGAACAGATGCTCCCAGACTTACATTTGGACCTACAAGTGAAAACTAAATGCAATGTTGTACACCATGAATTCATGGCAATTCATCTGGTAGCTGTTGAAACATTTCCAAAGTGGTAGTGACTCACTGTATTTTAAAGGTGCATCCTAATTCCACAATCTTCAAATAATCCAAATGTAATTTGGATTGTATCATTACTGAAACTAATACCACATTATACCAGAAACATTTGATTTAAATCCTTGCAATTCCAGAAGCTTGGTGTCTGAATAGTTGCTAGTTGGTGGGCTAACTGGTAATATACCTACTCAAGCCAGCAACAAAAGATTGCCAAGCTAGCTTCCCTTATATAAAAGACGTTTATTCAAGTGCTCTATTAGTTTACTTCTTTTAAACTAAAACTAAGAGTCTGCTTTCAGTGTACTTTGATGAATTTATCATATACTTAACAAAGTTAGACTAAGGTAAACTCGGCTTGCACTTACACGTAAGTTCCGGTATATTTGGCCTGAACTTGTACTTAATCTTTTGATCAAGATATACTTCAAAATATACTTAAAATGAAGTATTCTTACCTTATACACGTGTTGATTTTAGTTTCCCTTGTTATGTTCTTATATTTTAGCATCCAATACAAGATTTGTTTGCAGTGTTCATCTAGTTCAACTAGTAGATTACTGAGTGCGTACATAAAAATGCTACATTCATTCAACTAAAATATGGGCTAGAAGTACATAATTAGTAAACTAACAGTGTACTAAAAGTTCACTTGTAGTATAGTTCATAGTATAGCTCCAGTACAAAATAAAACTTTATTGCAAACAGGTTGTGTACTCAAAGTTTACTACTCGTACCTACCTAAAGGTCTACTTTTAGTCAAACTAAAAAGTGACCAAGAAGTACTGAAATAATATACTTACAAAGAAACTGCTAGTACACTGATATTATGATACTTACCACATAAGTATACTTGGGAAATAAACTTGGACTTTGCTTAAGTTTACTTGATTAAATGAACTTGAAGTTTAGTTCAGGCTCGTAAGGCTTGGCTGGGTTAACTGTTTCAAGAGAAGGACTGAATTTTAAACCTTGACTACTGTCCAGTGGTGGACTGCAGAGCATTTTTGTTTTTGTGAGGGATACTTCAGCAGAGCAGGATCATATAAAACTATATGCACTCATGAAAGTTTGTGTGAAAGGTGGAAGCTTACACAAATTTACTTCACCTCCAAGAGCACCTCCAAGAAAAATGATCTGGTTTTGGTCCTAAATTTCAGTTTGTTCAAACCATCTTTTCATAATCTCAACTAAGTAGTTTTTAGTTGCCTGACCATGAAGGTGACAAATTAGAAAAAGCCAAATAAAATCATAGTTTGAACACTGGAACTACCTACAGTATATTTTGAAAAAAGTGTGTGATATAATGAACCTAAGGGGGGTGCCAAATAAGCCTATCAGAACATGAAGATTATGACACTTGACTGGAACTACCTTGGCATGTGCAACACATACCACCTCAGTGTAATTCCATTGAGTCTTATTTTTCTCCCCTACATACCACAATCCAATTTCCAAGATAAACGAGATAACCTTGCATCTCAGTGCTTTGGAGGCAGGAAGTGTGACTACCTTTGCCCATTGATTCACTTCCTGTTTTCAATCCTATGAGGCATCTGCTGTTGTCTGATATGACATGACACAACACCTGACACAACCAGGGCTGTTCCTGTTTGTCTGTCTTTGTGCAGACAGGGGCAACTACAGCTGCCGTAGAGTTGCACAAATATGTCTCTGACAACAATTGCAAAGTTTAAATTTAAGTTAAGTTTAAGTTTATTACTTTATTTATCCCTCAAGCTGGGGATACAGCTTGAGGGATTTTACCCACACCAAGTGAACGAAACATACACACAAGCATGCACATGCACTAGAGACACTGGGGCAGAGGGCTGCCTAGGGAGGTGCCCCGGGAGCTGGGATGGATCAGTGCCTTGCTCAGGGGCACCATGCCCATGAGGGTGGGGGGCCCATGTTAGTGTCTTCCGATCTGATGCCCCTATCAGCACAAGCGGCGCCTTCTCAAACGGTCCAAAAGTCATTAGTACAAGAGAAATTTCCACCAATGTGGCTATGATTTGGCAAGATGCAGTCTTTTATGCAGAGCACAATAACGACAATAACTGGAACAGGAAGAATATAGGGGTGATTTATTGAAATGTAGCCCAACCTTTTGGTGATAAATTGCCCAAATGGTGCAAAGGTAGTCCAAATTAACCTCCCCAAACAGGTTTTACTCATCCAGTTGGATGAAACGTGGCCCAGCTGGATGGAAGATGACCCAATCTTGCATGAGACCCTGCATGAGAACTCAGTACAATGAGTGAATAACATGTCCTGTTCCATAGACATGGACACAATACTCTCAATCACGCATTCTTGCCTTGGCAAACCTGGTTTCAAAAAAAGTCACATTAAGTGATTACCAACATTATTCTTGTTTGCCATCTTATATCTGTGTGTTCAGTACAGCCATCAGTCCAAGACCTGTTTAGCCTGGCTCTGACGATTTGCATCATTATTCGACTATACAACCTATTAAGATAGGACCCTCACCGATGGGCAGTCTTTCGGAAGGTTTTGGGCAACACTCGTCTCACACGCAACGAAGTGTGTACACTGAGGCAGTTCCCATCAGCAAGTAGTTTGCCTGATGTAATCCTATATACCTTTACCACAACAAGTAACCTCACCAGTGAAGCCAGATCCAAGGCACAAGGCTTAAAGACCTTCTGTCAGTCCTTCAATGCTGGTGTGCTGCTCATGTTTTGGGTCAAGGTGTTACAGTGCATGTAGGAAAGAAACATGGTCAATCAGTCCTCAGCCATTTGTCTTGATGTGAGGGTTGCCAGTATAAAGGCTCTGGAGGAAGAGATGACCTGAATGTATGCATCACTGAACAGTTTTCTGACCCTGGGGACAAATAAAGTTCTCTGAATCAGACACAACTGGTGCATCAAAGTTTGCAATGAGACAGAGAAAGAGGAAGCTTTTTTTTTTTGATGAGTCAGAATGTGGGTTAGAGGAACGTCCAGCCTGACAAGGACTATATTCAACAGCAGCAAGGGGGAGGTGTTTCCCAGTGTTCCCTACAACACACGTACACCTATACACTTGGCTGAGGCTGGTGCACAGACCCCGCATGTTCCTCTCAAATATTTCAAACTTTGAAACCCGAGGACCCGCCAACTGCATGCACGTTAGGTGTCATGGACAGTGTTCCATGCCTTCATAAGCAGCTGACAAGCCAAGATGCAAGTCTACCTAGAGGATTTTCTCACAACCTGGCTAAAAATTCTCTGCAGTAATGACTCAAAAATGATCTATAAAGCACTGGTAAATTTTATACTAAGTAATAATAAAGTCAGTAGTTACAGGGTAGAAACCCAAATATAAAACATGACTTATTAGAAAGTGGTATCTAGAGATAATGGAAAACTAAAAGAAATTGTGATTACATTACTTTATTTATTAAATCAATGACAGTGGCATCTTTGCATGACTTGCTGATAGATGGCACTCAATTTGCTAATTAACATTTTTATAGATCAGGTCCTTACCTTTTAAAATGGCTTTCACCTTTATTTTAAAGTATGCATGTTTTCTTCATAGTTGTCCAGAAACTTACAATAAGTGAAGACAGCAGCTGTTATTGCCCAAAGATCAATTAGTTTGTTTTTGTACAAAAGTCAGGTAACAACTACTGCTTGAAATCTGTGTTTGATGTTGTGTGTTGTCTTGGCAACAGTTGAATCCCATGTGTCTACAGCCCACACAGAGAAATGAGTGGGAGCTACAAACCAAATTTCCATTCACAGCCATATATGGAATGTACCAAATTGTCAGGGACTGTGGGGTTATGTCAAGTTACAGTAAACACATGTGTTCATACATCTGTATTTTTTGGCAACGCTGTCTAAACAAACAAATAAGGGTAACATGCAGAAACAACATTGGTGAAACAAAAGTTCTTATGAGTAAATAACTCATGAGCTCATTGCCCCATCACTCACAGATGTTATTCTGTTGTTTGAGTGGAAGTGCTGTTTCGCGCTCTCGCATTTCTGAGTTATTAGTGGTAACTTTAGCTTCTTAAACTTGATAGTAAAGTAGCTGTATTGTGTGATTTTACAAGGCAATTAAAGTCCAACAACACTCATACATAACCGCTAAGACAGAACTGAAACAAGGCATATAGACATGACAGTGTAAATGGGCCTATAAACAGACACAGTTGTCGTGGCATGAAGAATGATGAAAGGCAGAAGACAGTGACAGACAATGACATCAGGGCAGTCTATGTCCTAAAACTCGTCTTCTCAGTTTATTTTTTTGAGTTGTTCCTTTGATTTCCATGGTATTAAAGAGAATGTGTTCATTAATGGCTTTATATGACTGCCGTTTTTTTTTTTTTTTTATTTCAGTGGGTGTGTGACACCAGGTGTTGGTGGGAAGATGAAATCTGATCCAGGTAGTCCAGTTTTAGTTTTAAATGAGACACCAACTCACTGCACATTGTTTTATAATACCATCAACCAGATGGCATTGCATTGCATTGAAAGTAAAAGTTTAAACCAAACTCAGACTCAGACTTTTCACAGTAGTGCCTTTGAATTGAATGGAAGGTGGAGTGAGAATCCTGCTGTCATTAACTAACCTCCCTAAACCTTCTCTACATAGTCTCCAAGACATCTGGGAAGATTTTCAGTCATCCAAATCATGGTATTTCCAAAAACTATAGAAAGGCAGCTTGACTTGCTTGAGGTTTGTGAAGATGTTACACCTTCGTCGGAAAGGCTTCTTCGGTTCTAACTGGCTGGTGAAGAATCCATGTATTTACCTTATTGTGGGGTCGTTCGCACCTCAAGGTGCCATCATGGGAATGGGTGTTGATCTGTCTGGGGAGGGAGTATTTATTGATAGTTGATTGATTGTTGTACCTTTCCTTTGAAGTTCAGTGTTTCTATCACTCAGGATAATCTTTCAAATTTAAATTCCAATCACTTCCATTGTATTAGGGTCCAATCAGAAATCCCTTTCTTTCCTCACTTGATTGCTCAGTATGTGCCATACCTAATGGATGCATTTGTTTGTCCTTTGTTTCACTGAAGGAAACCCAAAACTTAGTCTAAGTCGTGTTGGATCCAGGAAGCTCTCTCTGGTTTTGCTTTTTAACTTCTAACAAACAAAGTGGTTTCAATTAGGATTCTCTCTCTCTCTCTGGTTTTGCTTTTTAACTTCTCAGAGGCAAAGTGGCTTCAATTAGGTTTTTTGTTGGTCTGCCAGGGGCCTCGATCCAGAGAGATTCGGAAAAAGCGTGTTGATTCCCATTCTGTCATGTCTACCAGATTGCCTGGTGAGTATTGGGATAAGGAATGTTGGAGGCCATGACCAAATTTGGTGTTTTGAAGTGTCACTACCCAAAGTGATTATCTAGAGTGACTGCATGAAAGATGAGCTAATGTTAAAGCCCTGCTATAGACCATGAACTGCTGGATTGGTGGTAAAAACAATCAGAAAATATCAATAAATCAAAACAAGTCTTTCTCATTGGAAGTGTAAATTTGCACTTGCCACTAGAATTGAACACGTCATGCATAATAAATTTTCTGGCAACCTGCCCATATGATTCAGCTTTTTCTTGAGTAAAAGTGGATAGTCTAGGCTGCACCAGAAACAAGTGTCAAGTGTTGGTCAAATTGGTTTTGGCCCGATTGAGGGATTGATTGAATGTCAGAATGACAACAGCAAATGTAATGGCAGATGCCAGGTCTGTTCGAGCACCTTCAAAATCTTCATTTCCCTAGCCATGTGACCCATGTGACGTGACTGAAAGCTCAAGGGCAGCTGAATAGATTTTTAGGCAAGTTTGCTTTGTCGACAAGGTCAAGAGTGAACTTTGAAAGTCTCCAGAGGCCTGTACTACAAAGTTCAGTATACCCTGGCTTCACTGGTCGTCCTGGTCTGGGCTCTTCTGTGCGGACGTACGCACGTTCTCCCTGTGCTTGCGTGGGTTTTCTCCGGGTACTCCAGCTTCCTCCCACAATCACAAAAACATGCACGGTTAATTGGCTACTCTAAATTGCCCAAAGGTGTGAGTGTGTGCGTGCGTGGTTGTCTGTCTTTGTGTGTCAGCCCTGTGATTGACTGGCGACCAGTCCAGGGTGTACCCCGCCTCTCGACCATAGTCAGCTGGGATAGGCTCCAGCTCCCCCATGACCCGTGATTAAGCGGTAGAAAATGGATGGATGATCACAACTTGAATATAAAAGAACCACTAGAAATAATTTACAATCAATAAAGTCAGACTAAGTGTAGTATGTAAATAAGTACTGGAATTATAATATAATTATAATAACTACATCCTTACAGAATTAGTCAAATTATTACTTAAAACAATAACACTTAAAACAGGTAGTTAATGTAATGTTCCTGCAGGTAATGTAATGTCAGGAATTCTGTTCAAATGAAGCTAGAATATTCATTATGTCATTACTTAGTGATAAAGTCTACCTCTGTTTTAAAACCAGAGTGAACATATGGAAAACCTCAAACAGAGAAACCATTCCCCTCATCCAAAAATATGTGATGCTCTTTATTAATCATTTTATTGTAAACTCTTTTGTGCCCATCAGAATCCAGTAAGGATGATGACTCAGTTTCTCAGTGATCTGATTTGTCAGTAATTGTACTGTTGACAGGTTTTGATCCGATCCTCTGAAGTTAACCTGATCTGAAGCAGGTTAGGTGTGCAGCATAAATTACCATGGCGATGTAACCCAGTAAGAAGTGAACCAACCACCATTATAACCCTGAAAAACCTGAAGTTACCTCGCTAACCCCAAACCCTGCTTTGTAGCACAGGTCTGAGGTGAGCCTTTTTGATTGTTGTGCAGATTTGGATTTATTAATTATCTGTGTTTCTTGGCATGATGGTCCTGTTTTACAAGTTGAATACAAGTGAGTGGGAAACAGTTAATCTAAGACAGGTCGGTTGTCTTCTGCTTGCCAAAAAGGCATAGTGCAGTGATCTTTGTATATTTTCATTATTACTATTAGATTTTTGTTGTTTCATTGTCATTTGTTTCATAGTAACTTTTCAGAAGCTGGCCACTGGTTAAAATCTTCCTCCGAACAAGTGTAACAACCTTTAGGCATACGTTGTAAGTGTGCATGTTTATAACCAGCAATCACAGGTTTGGCTTAAGTTGAAATCACAAAATATTTTCAAACATGAAAAAATGAAAGCAATTTCCTTTACAGCCTGCTAGATGTCTTCTTCAGTGGAAACAGAGTGTGTGACAGTGCAGCACCTGGTGACAACCTGCAACATTTATGACATTCAGACATTCAGACATGACTGTACCTTCTCTGAGGACTCTGTCCAGCACATGCCAGAGTGATGCGTGTGTGTGTTTGAGAGAGATGTGGAATAACAATTAAGTGACTTTCTGTTTTGTCTGTTCTGCTTTGGGAAAAAAGAGACAGACTTGACAGAGAAGAGAGTGAGAGGGAGACAGGCTTAGAGTGTGTGTTCATGAAAAGGAAGCTTGTCCAGACAGAGTGAGATGACGTCATTGTCTCTAATAATGTGTGTGCGTGGGTGGGGGTTGGGCTTCCAACCTTGCAACTCCACACTATAAAAAGAAAGAAACTCACTGAGTTTTTCCAGATTTAAGCAGCAGCAGCGGCAGCAGCAGAGAAGGAAGCTGAAGCTGAAACCGTGGTACTACAACTAACACACTCCAGCCACCAGGTAAGAGCTACCCTTAACTAGCCTTAGAAATTAAAATCATAAATGGAATATTTAAAAAACAAAAAAAAAAGCTGGCGGAATTTTTTAGTTTGTGAAATAACAGAAACATTTTCTTAACATTTCTTAAATTTGATTTATTTGGGTTTTTTTTTTTAAAATAGAGATTAAACAAAAAACAAATAATGTCACGGTTGTCTATAGAAATGACAGCTGTGCAAACCTGTGGATACGATTTAGAATATTAAGTCAGTGCCAAATAAAGAACTGAGGTAGCATTATTTATGGCTGCAGCCAGGATTGAAGAAATATTGTGGTCAGGTTTGCTAAAAATGCCAAGAAAAGGTACTTAAGATAGTGTCAGTACAGTAGATTTAATCCCAACAGTGGTGAACAGTAACACTGAAGTACATTAACTCAAGTAAATTTTGAGATACTATACTAACTAGTTACTACTTTATAGAATTTTCTTACAAAACAAATAATCTGTTGGTTGTTAGAGAACAACCCACCCAACTCCAGAATTCCTCCATCCTAACTAAATGCAACATTGAAGTGCTGCTTACATGTTAGTATATCATTATTTGACATTTTTAGTCACAATTCATAATTGATATGACTCTGAAGGAGGTGTCAAGGGTTCTGTATGAAAAGGAATATTTGATGTCTTAACAACTAGGTGTGATGAGCACATTTTTGAAAGATTTGATAGAGCATGTAATAGGTATGCATCTTGTTACCTCAGTGTCAGAGTCCTTTGAGGAACTCTAATAAAACTCAGAAGCTGAATCCGTAATGTCACACAAAGCCATCAGGTGACTTTGCTGATAGTAATGCACAACTGGGTGATCATACTCTGAGTAGTTCTCTGCTGGGGTCACAGTGTTGTTCCATGACCCAGGACCAGTTCACTGATGCTGCTGCTATGTAAAAGTACTGTGTGCTATTGATATTTGCAGTGGAAAACCAATGTTACTGACACACAGATTTTCCTTTAACACACTGACATGAATGCATACACATCCAGCATGAGTCACACACACACACACACACACACACATACATATATATATTTGTATTTATGTCTTTGTGAGGACACCTCATCCAAACTAAATGCCAAACCCAATTCTAACCTGAACCCTAAAACCAAGTCTAACCAAGTTGTGAGGACTGACCAAAATGTCCTCACTGTTCCAAAATGTCCTCACTTTGTGAGGTCTGTGCTAACAACGGTCCTCACAAAGATAGATCTAGAAGTACACACACATACAAGACACTTCACTTACAATGTTTGTGCCAAATTTTTAAAGGGTTAGTTCAACTGCTTCAAAATTGGATCCTGGATTAGAAATAAATCTGAGACAATGGAATGATTTTTTTTTTTTTAATGAAGACCAGATTTAAATAAAGATGAAATCTCAATAACTAGAGTCGGGCAGATGCATAAACTATATAACAGGGATATAGTTCAAAGGAGTGATGGAATACCTTTCTGGCTTACTAGATAACTAGGTTTTCTTTTTGTCTCATGAAAAATAGATTTAACTGTAAGAATGGCCAAAGAGAAAGTTAGTTTTTTCCTTTTTTTTTTTTTTTTTAATAATCAGTGATGTGAAATCATTTCCTGGATAGTATGACTACATCCACAAAAAGTGTTCAGTGTTCTGGAAGCTAAAAATATATCTTTGGCTTCTTTCCTAGCTCCCAGAGTTTTATAGAAAACATCTGAGAGCTGTTTAGAATGACTTTGCAGTGTTATGCAATCCAATATACGCACTGTTCCTTCTTAATAGGAAACAGAAACAGTGAACCTACAAAGCAAATGGATCCATTGTTTGCTCACAGATTCACTCATGTTTAAAAATGAACAGTTTGTTCATCTCTGAAAAACAGACAGGGCAACATTTTGTCCTGATGACATCCATCCAGCATATTTGCTGAGCTTTTGCTCTGACTTTAGAGGGAGGTGCTCTATTTACACTCACATGACTGATGCATTTTACATGTTTGTGCAAAGAAGAGTCAGAGCACATGGTCTCTCCTTTCTTTCCCAGGATGCTTTGCGTTTATATTTTCCTGCTGCTGACCCTGAGCAGAGCAGGGCTGAGCTCTCTGCAGGATAAACAAACCGACTTTGGTCTGAAGGTCTTCTTCCAGCTGGGTCAGGCCTCTGCAGACAAGAACTTGGTCTTCTCCCCGTACGGCGTTGCCTCTGTCCTGTCCATGGCTCAGCTTGGTGCTGCTGGAAACACTCATAAAGCCTTAACTGCTGCCATGGGCTATTCTCTGCATGGTGAGTGATATGTAGATTAAAAGAATATGATTTGGCACTAATCTGGCACTAATGCAATGCAACCAAATCCAGCTGTATACATATCACACGCGCACCCATCTGTGAGTTGCTGTGTAATAGTGCCCTCTGCAGGTCAACGTATCTCACTGTTGTAGCTGTGAGAGCTCAATTCCACTTATTTCAATTTGATTATTATGATAATAATTGTTATTATTTTAATAATTATTATGAAATGGTTTACAGAAATATAGCAGAGAATGCATTAAGACACTATATTGTAACAAGTTGGAGTGCATGAAAGTTACAAGATAAAACAATTCAGATTAACGTAAGCAGCCATTGGGTGTGCTACAAATTGCTGTATTGGTGTAATGATAACACAAATGCTTATCTCCTGCAGGGCGAGGGATGTCCCGGCAGCAGCGTCTCCTACAGCGGGATCTGTCCAGCGAGGAGGGGGTGGAGCTAGCTAGCGGGGTGATGGTGGAGAGGAAGATGAGTCTGGAGAAGGGATACCGTCGGGCCCTGGCCAAAGCCTTCCAGAGCCACCCTCACCAGGTGGACTTTACTAAGCCAGACGAGGCAATCGTCATGATCAACTCCTGGATCTCAGACCACACTGCAGGTACAAGATCCAGCTAACAGCATGTCACCTGTAGAATTGTAAAAGAACTCTGAATCTTACTTTCTTTGCTTCCATCTCTTGTGACTTATTTTTTTTAATTGTCTTTTCTTCTCTAGGTTTCATCCCGGAGTTCTTGGCACCTGGATCTCTGACTGATAAGACCCGTCTGGTACTCCTTAATGCTCTCCACTTCCAGGCCCTTTGGAAAGTCCCCTTTGATCGTGCAATGACCCAGGAGAGGATGTTTCATTGTGCCAACGGCAGCGCAGTGCCCGTGCACATGATGAGACTCACAAACCAGTTCAATTATGGTAGGCAGACCGGACCTAGTGCATGCATTTATGTCAGTTTGATTCAGGGTTCCACAGACAACAGATGGTCATCTATCTGCTTCTCATAAATCAACAGGCGAGTTTGTAACCACTGATGGGGTGGACTATGATGTCATTGAGGTGCCATATGAGGGTGACTCGCTCAGCATGCTCCTAGTGTCACCCTTTGAGCCTGAAGTCCCACTGAGCGTGCTCAGTGCAGATCTGAGCAGCCAGAGGATTCATCAGTGGAAGGCAGAAATGAGGAGTGTCAGGAGGCAGCTGGCCATGCCCAGGTGAGGAAACAGAGGTTTTATGTTTGTTTGTGTTGCTTAAAAGGTTTAAAGTAACCAGGATGAAAACTGAGGACGTGTGTGTGTTCGTGCAGGTTTACTCTGGACTCTGAGGTGGATTTGAAGACTGCTCTGCGTGACATGGGTCTAGGAGACATGTTCAACCTGGCTACCGCAGACTTCACACGCATCAGTAGTAAGTTCATTTCAGTTGTTAGGCTAGCTGCATTTTTCAGGAGCAACTTTCTGTACACATTTTGGCAGCTCCTTACTTATTTGTTGGGCCTTCTTGGGGGTGAAATCTCAAAGAACAGGTGCAAAGGATGACAATATGAAAAGATTAGAGTTTGGATTTGATCCATATTTCACCCTTAATTCAAATCTCTGCAGTTTCCATACCATGTGACCACATGGTTAAAAAGTATAATGAGTGCAATGAGATGAACCGTGTACTTTGTGCGTCTCTGCCCTCCAGCTGACGAACGGCTATGTGTGTCGAAGGTCCTCCAGAGAGTGAAGATCGATGTGAATGAGCGAGGAACTGAGGGAGCTGCGGCAACAGGTGGGCTTAAAACTAAATCTCATGCAACACACTCACACACTAGAGCTCCATGGCTAATGCATTTTCTCTTAGATCAACACCTTAGGTGTCCTATTAATTAGGTTTTGAATCATTTCAGCTATAAAATCAGGAATGTTTCAGTCTTGGATCAATAAAGTACATCTATCTATCTATCTAAAATACATTTTAATTATTTTAATGATGTAAATAAACATAACACTATCTACTAATGACATACTAACACTGAGGCACAGAATTTATACACTTGTCTGTCTCCATTGAGGGATTTGAGTGGCACTAATTGGCACAAAAGTATTCATGAAATGATAATGACTTTTTTATGATTTAATAAAATTATGGCAAACAAATATGAGGCAAGGCAAGCACGTGGCCAGGTTGTGGTCAGGAGTATTTCTTGGTATCTGACCCATTTTCCTTTTCTTCCCTCTCTTAGCTGCTATCATGTTTTCTCGTATGGCAGTGGAGGAGATCACTCTGGACAGACCCTTCCTCTTCCTCATTCAGCACAAACACACAGGTTAACACTCTCTCACGTTTTAATTTGAAATCCCATTTTTAAATTCAGAGTCAGCTGAGCAGTCCAGGTAGAGTGTGCGTGGTGTATTGACTGTTTTTTTCTTTTCGTGTTTAGGTGCTGTTCTGTTCATGGGTCAGTTCAACCAGCCTCAGCAGCAATAAGACCTGCCTTCATTCTGCTGCGTCTGACTGCTGCTCATATGCTACATGACCATATACTCCATGACCACCCCAGACCACCAGAATTCATATGACTGCTTACGATGCAATAATAGACTACTTAAGTAAAAAGGTTCATTTTTATGTGCTTAGTACAAAAAACACTGAGACAAAAGAGTCCAAGAGATTTGCCATGACACAGGAAAACAGGACTGACTTAGACATTTTTGTTTGCTTGTTTGTGTGTTTGCTGTTTATTTATTTCTCTGAATGTTTGTGGTCTCTAAGACAGAAAGAAAAATGAAGGAAAATGAACAAATCCATATCATATCATATCATATCATATCATATCAATAGTAGTTCACTGTTTTTTGACACAACAGACACTGACGCACTTCACATTGAGAGACATTGCTGCAGACTGACAGATGGCTGCATTAGTACAAAAAAAGGATGGATTTTTAAAAATCTATTTTTCCAGTGTTAATCTTACTGTCTATTTTTGTCTTGTTGTTAAGTTGCATTTGTATTTTTTGTAGTATTTATATTTATTAAAGTTCTATGTTTTTACAAAACTGCAGTGTCTGTGGTGCCTGTGATGTTGAGAAGATCTGTGGACGACATGATGTATTGTAAATGTGGCCCTGCCTTACACACTCTTTCAGAGCAATCCATATTTTATGAGGTGAATGAATTCCTTTTTCATCTACTATCATCTGTAGGCAGTACTATGGAAACAAGGAACATAAACAACCAAACCAAACTGACAGATGAGATACAGCAGATAAAGGTATTAAATCACAGCAAGCAAGCAGGAACTTTTGGAGAGAAACAGGGATTTAAACAATTTTTGTTACCTTTTAAAGTAGTGCTGAGATGTTCCATAGGAAAATCTTAAAATGTTTCTCTGTACCATTGTCAGTTCCTTACATTGCCATAAACCGTGGTAGTCGGTTCCTTCTTCTTTTATACACTTCAGACAATGGCGGTACATCTGGGGATTGAGGAGTGTGCTGCACCCTGTGTAAAATTCTATATTGACTCTCCCGGAGTCTATTGCATGTAAATATATATATATATATTTTTTAGCAGATACAAAAACATCTGACCACATCTCTGCATTAAGTTCAGTCTCCAAGTCCTTTTCCCATAGCTCCCTGGTTCTGTCAGAGATCATTTTGGAATTGTAGGATATGATTTCACACCAAAACAGTAGTTCTGTGGTATGACAGTTATGTTTTAGAAAATTAAAAATGATCATGATCACCCTGTCAAGTTCACTTATAGAGAACAACTTATCCACATTATTTTAAATAAAACTGAGTTCACTCAAACCAGGGTTAAAAGAACTCCACTTGGACTGGGATTTGAGACCAGCTATTTAACTCTGCTCTGTCCGGTGTTAAAGGATAAAAGAACATGAATTATAATAGAACCTATAGTTATTACTATGATGTTATATATTATTATAAGTACCCAAATTGTATTCAAGAGGTATGATTTAAAGAAAAGTAACATTTAAGTAACATTATTTTCTTTGAGCTACTTACATGCATGACCTGGGCTGTCAAAATAGTATGTATAACTATTATTATAAATTGCTATTATATGTATGCTGTTTACGTGGTTAGGCTATAGTTCAAACATTATGTTTACTTGGGTGTTTGAGAAGAGCAGAAATCATTTCAGTTAATTTTATGGATGATAATAATGTATTTTTTTTAAAAAATCCAGAATTAACGAATTGAATGAACCTAAAGCCCTTTCCGCTGTAATAAGATGTGTTACCTGAGAGGCGAAACTGAGGCCACGACGTCATGCGTCTTGTGCGCATGCTCTTCAGAGGCGGAACTACTGTGTGTAGCGGGGGGGATGAGTCCTGTTCAGCGGTATAGCATCTGACACAGACATGGCGCGTCAGTGTTAGCTGTGGTTTTTACGTCTACGTTGGACCGGCAGGACAGGAAGGACACGTCGTTTGTAACTTGTAGCTCAAAAAGAAGCCGACGAAATGGTACGTTATTGCGACTTATTCGGTTTTTTTTGAAAGGCAGGAGCTAGGCTAAGCTAATGCTAGCAAGGTGTATGATTTCAGGAAGTGCCCACCTGCGCTACCTCCACCTGGCTTCTGTCAGCATAGCCTGTAAGCTAACAGGCCGCATACCTGCATAAAATGGGAAATAATCCCGTCTGTCTGACACGGTGTAGGGCTTTTAATCAGTGTATGGCTCGTGTAATGCAAAGTGTAACCTAATGCCATTTAGTATTGGTAAACTATAGCAAGAAAGACGATGATAATTTCAAATCTGAATAACTGCGGAGCTTCCAGCGAGTTTAGCCACAGACTATAGTTAGTGTCAACACTGAAGGTGGAAGATGACTGTTATTCAGCTTCCTGTTTTTATCTCCCTGCCAAGCTACAGCTGGAATATACAGCAATGAGCTGATTATTAGATTAGAATGCACAGGGACTTTTTATTTGTGTGAATAAAATAATTTTCAATTTCATTTCAATTTTTTTTGTTGTATGTGAATGTACAGGGACCCCTTCACTTTAAACACACTCAATAACCGATAATGACAATGTGAAAAAACAATTTTTTTAGAAACTTATTATGAATCAAAAACTACAATCTCTCAATTACAAAAGCACTCAACCATCAGTTCAGGTCTTTGTTGAAGCCCATTCCAGCTTCAGAGCTTCTTGCGTGAGTCTCCACATGCTATCCACACCTGGATCTGGGTAGGTGATCTGCCTTCTATCTTCCAGGGAGATTTTCCAGGGTTGGACTTGAGTGGGCCACTTTGACTGGCCCACTCAAAGACAGTCTCATATATATATATATATATATATATATATATATCAAGTTCAAGACACATCTCAACAAAAATGAAAGCAAACAGGAAGCACCTATTTTGTGTGCCCCGGCAAAGGATCCAAATGTTATTGTAATGAGAGATTTCAGGTTTTACCTAAAGGGTTTTGAACAAATTTGCAAAAATGTAAACATAAAAACATGTTTTCACTTTGTCATGATGGGTTATTGAGATTGGCAATTTTATCCATTTAAAATGAAATACTTTCTGAAACCACTATATTCCCACTGATGCTCTTGCGGCAGGTACTTATCCTGTCCTTGGACCAACAGTGGATGTGCACATTTAATAAAACAGTTTGCATTTTCTTTTGCCAAATTTCTCAAACTCGGGTCCCCATTTGAAAACCCACCTAACTGTGTTCTTTGAGATGAAGAATATTCACACGCACATAAATACATATATGTGTGTGTGTGTGTGTGTGTGAATATTCTGTTCTTCCAGGTCAATGTTATCATAGCTTGTTATTTCTTAGAACGGCATTTAAATTTCAGTATTTATTGGAAAATTCTCTCACTCCGACAGCTACCTCAGGGTCTTCACGCAGTGTGCTGTCCAGTATAATCCTCTGTTGCACCTGGAAACAGACTAAATTTTTGTGTTTTGTTTCATGATTTCTGTGAAATCTTTAATATTTGTTTTTATATATAGTTTGCACAGTCAATACAGCTGATCTCACAGCACATCTGCTTTCCATAATCTTTATTGAAAGGCATAATAGAGAAAGAATTCAAATGCTCTTTTGTTGTCAGCCTGTGTTTAAATAAAGACCTCTGCAGTTGAGCTAAATAAATCCAGTGTTGTATTATGTAAAAATCAAGCGTTGCCCTAAATCAGTCCTGCGTGGTTATTTTCAACTCTGCAATGGTCCAGTGCAACTAGAGATACTTATTTAGAGATATTTCTAGTTTGATGTGAGGTACCTCTGCTATTCTCCACTGTTGATATTCCTTTATTGGTCTTCATTCCTTTCCTTGAATGGTTTCTGTCCCTGTCTGCGTGCAGATGCGTTTCATGCTGCTGTTCAGCCGGCAGGGGAAGCTGCGGCTGCAGAAGTGGTACACAGCCACAGCTGAGCGTGACAAGAAGAAGATGGTCAGGGAGCTGATGCAGATAGTGCTCGCCCGCAAACCAAAGATGTGCAGTTTCCTAGAATGGAGGGACCTCAAGATTGTCTACAAAAGGTAAAATCCTAAACTGTTTCAGATTTGGCCAAAAACAAAGCTCAGGTGAGCAGTTTAAAAGGTGTATCGGTCTGCAGGGACTTATAGGGACGATAGTTCTGCTTGATGCTGTATTACCAGATAATGACTCACTCAGACAAACCTAACTACAGGATGAACATGTTAATACATAAAGAAGTATCCTGATACACAAAAACACTCTGTGGACATCTGGTTTGTCTACTCTGTACTTAAGTTTAATCTCCCACAGAGTAGTAAAAGTTCTCATCAGTTTGTATGGGGGCTCAGGAGCATTAGATTTTAGGTGGGTGGACAGGGTGAGACCCTGCATTTCATTCTTATTGATTGAAGTACACACACTCACACTCACTCTCTGACTTTCTGTGTGCCAAGGCTTAGTAGTGTGAGCAGAATGCAGGGGTGGGCAGACAAAACAAAGGAGAGTATCAGCTTGTACTTGTGACTGTGTGTGGGTGGCTAGGTGGGTGATGTGTTGAGGGATTTCCTGCAGTGGAGATGGACCGAGGGAACACTGTACTTGTAACAGAAGCTCTGCTGTAACAGAAATCTCCTGTTAGACCGATTTTTGTGTGCCTTGCAATGTTTTCTAGTGTTCTATAGACCAAACACTTTTGAGAAAGTAATGGGTCGATTATTCAGATGTTGGTAACAGATTGGTGCGCTTCAGATGAACTGTGGTCAGTTCATTTGTTCATTTTCACACAGTGGATGTGTGATTTTTTTTTTTTTTTCAGCATGTTTTGTGTTTATATTGATATGTTGTTTCTGTTGTGTGTGTGTATTCTTGCAGGTACGCCAGCCTGTATTTCTGTTGTGCAATCGAAGAGCAGGATAATGAGCTGATCACACTGGAAGTCATCCACCGCTTTGTGGAGCTGCTCGATAAATACTTTGGCAGTGTAGGTGGTATATCTCTAAATCTCTGTGTTGTTCCTGATCTGAGCATGTGAAGACTTTCCCTACAGTAGAAAGTATCAGTGACTCGTGTTTGTTTGTGCAGGTGTGTGAGCTGGACATCATCTTTAACTTTGAGAAGGCCTACTTCATTCTAGATGAGTTCCTGATGGGAGGAGAGATCCAGGACACATCTAAGAAGAGCGTCCTCAAAGCCATCGAACAAGCGGACCTACTGCAGGAGGTAAACTTGGCTTTCTCAAAGCCAAATCTACCACAAAGGGGTGCTACAAATGCAATGAAACTGAAATGATTTTTGCTCGTCTTTGAGAAGCCTGAAAGGGCATGAACCTTAGACTTGGCGCTTGCGGATATATTTTAAAATAGTCCTACATTTTAACTCCTCCGTGTTTTCCTTTTTCAGGAGGACGAGTCACCCAGGAGTGTGCTGGAGGAGATGGGCTTGGCGTAGTACACAGCAGTGTCGTGAGAGACTATAGATCCTGAGGTAGAGAGCTGAATGAGAGATGACGGGACACAATCTGGGATGGAACATTTTTGGGCTGATAGCGTTGGCCCTGTGTATCTGTGGCTCTAGGGACTAATGTACAGTGTTTAACTGGGGAAGAGACTCAGTTAAGAATGGAAGATCTTTGCATTGACAGTCCTTAAGCTGTGTGTGTGTGTGTGTTTCTGTGTGTGTGTGTGTGTGTGTGTGTGTGTGTGTGAGAGAGAGATCTAAGCATGGGGTAGAGGAAATGGGGTACACTTAAACTTGTGTATGGCTAAAGGAGGGTTTTGTGTTCAAATTTTACACAGGAGGGAGATGGAGTCCAGCTTTGATAAGATAAGAACCCACTCTGGATACTGACGTTAGAGTCATAGTGAGGCAGGTTTGCAGTTTCATTGATGCTCTGACGCAAAGAGCAGGTTGAACAGTCAGACCTTGTCATGGATGTTTATGAGGTACTGAATGTGGACTGGTCAGGGATTTGCGTTATAAGACAGAAGACAATATTAGGGCATCACTGAAGTGCTAATAAGTCTTATGTTATACTGTATTTTTTTTTGTCATTTTCAACAACACCAACAGCAACACTAAGATTTCCCTACCCTATCTGTGGTTCTCAGCCCCAAGCCCACTGGTTCCCACGGAAGAGGAAAATCTCACAAACGGATAGTTGCGTTTTTTTTTTTGCATGTTACATAAAGAAGAGGAAATAATCTTTGTTGGGGACTATTTTCAGCGGTGGATTAATCCATATTTGGTGCTCTTGTGATTATATTCCTGCAGGATGTTGTATGCGAGTCAAAATGAACTGCTGTGTGTGTGTGTGTGTGTCACACAGCAGTTCTTTTTGTGTGTGTGTGGGTGGGTGGGTGTGTTAAGTTTAATGGAGGAACACGTCACCCATTGCAACATTGTGGCTCACTGATGTGCTTTAATAGTTTTTGGACAATGACCTGCTGCACGTGAGATTTGTTGACAGTCAGAAAAATCCTAAAATATCACCAAACCTCTAAAACAAAATTCAGCTTTCATACAACCATGTTTATTTGTAGCGTTTGCCTCGATTCCTGTTGGTTTTACATGTGATAATATATAGCAGATAATATAACATAACATTAACGTTCATTTTCTTTCTCAGTTATGCTTTTGGTAATACAGTAGCCCTGTGCGATGCATTATAAAGCCATATAAAGCCATTGTGTCCCCAGACCTCAGCAAAGAAGATGTAGTGAAACATTATCACGACCAACAGGATGAACTATGAGTGTGTGTGTGTGTGTTCGGGGTCATAACTACGACATAAGATAAAGGTTGTAAGAAAACAGAATTTTCTTTTTTCTGCCTCCACTGTTCTGTTACTACTGAAATCAAGAGGTGTTGTTAGAAACATCCGTGTTGTTATATTCTTCCACTTCTTTGAACTGCGTTTGATGTTTTAAGAATTTCTATAGAATTTTCTCTTAGAGGCTGCTTGAAATTCATTCTATATTTGGGATTGGCTCCATCTTACCCAACGCAACGGGCCCAGGGTGATAAACTGTATTGTGGAATTGTTAACAAGGAACCAAAGACATTTGAGTCTATAACAATAGCAGGTTTACATATGAGCTATTCATATGTACTGGATGAGATGGAATGTGGCATCTGCCTTATGCAATTTTATAAGGTGCAACTGATAATCGCATTCCACTTAGCGTTCCTCCAGGTGACAGGAAGCAAACACGGAGATGCAACAAGAATTCAGAAGTCATTGTTGGAGTTCAAACTTCTGCTGGAACCGGTACATGTTTGGGCTGGATTGAATTAATTAAAATAATTTGAAGTTTAGACAAATAAATCTCCTGGTCCTATACATATTTTTTACAATGTTTTACCTATTGGTTTTTAATGTGTGGTTTGTTAATGATGTTGGTGATTTGAATTTAATGTCTATGTGAAAAGCAGGATGAACACCTGCTTTTCACATTTTAGATTGAAATGCTCTTCCTGGAGGAATTTTCCTGAGGAAAATAAATTATTGCAAGTTGTGCGAAAGCAAGTCTTAATCATGTTCACTGATTTCACCTCATCAGACAAGATGAGGTTTTCAAAAGCCCCCAATTTTTCTTTCTTTAAATGATTATGTATGGAATTTACAGAAGAGGATTAGGGCCACGTGGGGGAAAAAGAAAAAAAAGAACTCTGAGATTAAAGTCAGAATTCTGAGGAAGAAATCGGTTTAAAGTCAGAACTCTCTGAAAAAACTTAGAATTTAAAGTCAGTCAGAATTTACTTTGTTCTCAGAATTCAATTTTTTTTCACATTTGGACTGATGTACAGTCCTTGATTGTAACCTTCCTGAAAGACTGTTGGAACATGGTGGATTAGTGGTTCAGGGATTTAGGGTTAGCTATATTCAACGGCTTTTCACACCCATTGCCTGCTGGGATGGCAGTTTGAATAGAGAGGCAGTGCAAGGGCCAGCGTTACATGTCACTTAGAGCCCAAACCCCTCAAGGAAAACCTCAAAGTGGCCAGGGAGAGGCCAAAGAAGAAGGAAGGAAGTTCTTTTGGAACACTGCGGTCTCTTAAGAAGGTAGCACATCCTCAGGTGACCTTTGAGCAAAGACAGAGGTCATGGACAGGAACTGGCTGAAGGACATTCAGCCCGAGCCTGTGTAAGTGGAACTAATCAAAGAAGACGAGCATGGGGATGAGAGGCAGAAAGGGTGTCGAGTTTTGATCTGCTGAAAACTGCAGCGAAACAAAGACTCCAGTATGACAACTGATTCGCGTTAGTCATCTTTCTCCAGACTTATAAATCAGACATTTCACTTCCTGCATATTGATCCCTTGGTCCTCCTCACATTCTTCTGCCTACACCTAGTGGACAACCAATGCCGTTTCACTTCCTATCATCAATCTCTTTGGTCAAAGAGCTCCTATTATGCATTGACTTGCAATGAATGTGTTGTTTTGTCTGGTTCATAAAGGAATTCATGTAAAAGAGAATTAAGATTTTGATTTGAAATCTCTTCTTAAAAGTTTGTTTTGATCCTTTCGAGGAAGATCTAATGAGTCAGTGCGTGGAGGACAGCTGTGAAAGGGGCCCTTGTGTAGGAAAGCAGAAGGTCAGTGGATGTGTAATGTTATACAGGCAAAGGCTAAAGGGACTCAAAGTGTGAATGTACTTTTATAAAGAAATAAAAACCTTTTCAGCTAATTAAACTGTTTGTTCCTGATGTTTTGTTACTACCTGTGAAAGCAGCAGGCATACAGATTAGTTTTGACAGCTTATACTTTTGGGTATTTAAACTACAGCTCGGACAAATGTTTACGACATCAGCTGAAGGAGCAGGACTGTGAACGTGTTTGGCAAACCCACATTAGGGTAACTGCAACCCATTTTCAGAGGTTTAGTGACCCACGCTCAGACAAGGGTGAAAGAGGCTGGTGGTTGCAACTGCTGCCACCTGGCAGTGGTACAGGCATGGATGCGCTGCAGAGGCAGCACTGCAGCATTAGTCTGCCGTGATCGTTGCATCTAAGCTGCACTGACCTTCAGTCACATGATAAACAGGTGGTTGCATATGAGGGGAGACGATATCCCCTATCTATGCACAGAGAGTGTCCTCTGTCTTTTTTTCAGTCCTCCTCGATGACCTTTGACCTCTTCTCAGTGGATGTCAGGAGTGGTTTTGGTCTGGTGTTCACAGACAGCTGATGTCCCCCACAGCTGTCAGATGCAGCGTCTCGATGGTCGTGCACCTCCCAAGTCACGAACAAACTTCCATGCTAAAAAATTATTATTGTCATATACTTATTTATGTATTTTGTGTTTGTGTGTGTTAAGTATCTGGTGACAAAGTACATACAAACTTGGAAAGCAACATTGCCTTTATAATCAGCCCAGCAGTCAAACATGAAAGAAGATTATATTTCATGAGAATCTGACAGAAAGGAGTCATGAGGCGTTTCATGAGATCCAGAGACCCCCACCCCTCATTTTGGGCCCCCAGAAAGATTTGGTTCGCCCCTGAGAGACGGCCACGATGAACTGCGAATTCATTCACCAGCTTCTGTTCATTCAGCAGCTCCAGCACTGCAGCTAATTGGTTCGATGGAAGAGGGGGGGGGGTGGGTGGTGGTGGTTGTGTGTGTGTGTGTGTGGGGACGGGGAGGGGGGGGGGGTTGCGCAGAATAATCTTATCAATGAAACCCAGTCTGGTGACGTCAATTGGGACCGTTTGACGCATAAATCACGTGGGGTCGGGAGGGCGGAGGTATAAGAGAGCCGCAGCCGCTGTCCGTGGTCCTGAAAACAGCCCCGCCACAGAGGGAATCCCGGGAGAGACACGCGGAAAGAGACCGCGACTCACCAACAATTAAAGAACAACAACAACAACAACGCCACTCACAACACTTAATATTAGACAACAACAGCAACTCACACACAACAACAACAACAACGACCTCACGGTGCGGGCTCTGTGCATCTGTGCGTGACAGCAGGACTTCGAGCGACTCTTGAGTTTGACGTGAGGAGGACGGGGAAGCTGGAATCCTCCCGCTGATCTGCAAGTAAGAGTCAACTTACTTTAGCTTCTGCTCGGTCTGATTTAAATATTTAAAAAAAAAAAAAAATTAATCCAGTGACGTTTATCAAACATTAAAGGAGCACTCTGGATGACTGTGGCCAAACCAGTGCTTTACATTTTTTAGAGTTAAAAAAAAAAAAAAAAAAAAAAAGAAAATACAGAGGAAGAACTGAAACATTTACACTGGAGCTATGACTCATAATTTATTTCTATTCACCATATGAATTCAGTAACACCTTTTACACTCAATAATTCAGACACGTGAGTGTAATTTCTTTTTTTTTTTTTATGAGTCTGCATTATGCTGCATAAATCTCGACTGGCCAGATTTCTTTGTTTATGGTCAACACAGATGTGGCCATATTGTCCTCCTCCTCTTCCTCCTCCTCCACAGTCATCATCATCATCACCACCATCATCAGCACCACCACCACCACCACCATCATCATCATCATCATCATCATCATCATCATCATCATCATCAGCATCATCATCATCACAATTACCACTGTTGCCAAAAATAACCACCTGCTTCAGTCTGTTCCCTTTGTATGCATTAAGGTGCAGTTACATTCACAGTACAAAGATTATGATACTACAGAAACGGTGACAATGGCAGTGCTTTGACATGTCCAAAATGTCTGTCTTCCATGTTTGTTGGAGGTTATGAGGTATGGTATATTTGTTTGGTTTGTGTACAGCGCATGAGTCATATAAGAGCTTGTGTATCTTAATCATTCACTGCGAGTTTGCACATCACGCATCACACATCCCCTGCAATCCAGCCACCTCCACTGCAGAATATGCCTGACTCAGCCTGTCCTTTGGTTGTTTTTGTGTATTGAAATCACCAAAAAAAAAAAAAACAAAACAAACAAACAGATTTTTCTTTGCTTTTTCTTGAAAAATTCTATCTCTCTCTACTAGACCCCAAAAATGATGTCTTCATCTAAGCATGCACTTGTTCTTGCTATATTTTAATCAGGTGAAATAATCTCATCATATGGCAGATGTGTTTTACTTTAATGGACAAAATTACTGCAGACTTTTTCTTTCTTTTCTTTTTTTTTTTTTTGCAGTGTCCTAAGACTACTGACAGAAAACAGTGTGTTATGTTGCCATGCAGCACGGTTTTATGGTGCCCCATTAGAAAGCAGGTTATCCTGGCAGTTAAAAATACCTGAAGCCATAGATTCATAATTTTATACCCATGAGTGCACTTTACACGAATTCATATGTAGACTTGTTGTGGGTTGAAACCAGGGAATGGCTATAGATCTTTTAGAATAACTTAACCAGTCAATGTCACTGTCAGTCACTGAGCAGTACCATCTTGAGGTGCAGAATTATCTACAGTAATCAGGTTGTAAGTGATTTTGTGCTACAGGACAAGGGAGTTGTTGAAACTGAAGATCTGTGTTTTTCTCCCTCCCCCAGACGTTTCTGATCTCCCCCTTGCTGCTCACAGCTGGTCCTGGTCTGAGTGGCCATGATTGGGTACAACAATGCCTCAAGTGTCCTTACCCTCCTGGTCCTTCTGACAGGGGCTTCCTTCCTCCATCTGTCCAGCTCCCAGCCTATCAACATCCCTCGAGATGTGGATAGCCCACATGGAAATACTCCTGAGCGGAAGGTGTCGGGAGACGGGGAACGAAGGGATGGGGAAAGACAATCATTACAGAAAGAAGAGGTAGAGGCAGATGAGGAGCTCTTTAAAGATGTGGATCCCAAAACACTGGCAGCAGTTTTACTGGAGGCACTGAATCACTCACAAGTAGAGAGAAGGAAGGAGGGAGAAGAGCATGATAGAATGGAAGAAGAGACCGAGGTTGACAGTGGGGAGCACAAAAAAGAGGAGGAGTACAGACAAGTTAGAATGATGGACGGAGCAGACAGAGACAGAGATGGACGACAGGAGTTAGAGCTGCTGATGGCCGCACAGGGCAAGGAGCAGGAAAGAGAGGAGGAAGAGGAAAGGAAGAAAGCTCAAGAAGAAGAGGAGAAGATGACTGAGAAGGTGACCAGTCGCACCACAAGCCAGGCAGTTCAGGTCCAAACAGAACAGCAGGCGGCTAGTCCAGATGGAAGAGGGGAGGATGGGAAGGGTGCTGCCCTCCGGCGGGGACCAACCAGCTCTGAACAAGGTAACAATGAGGAGGAGGAGCAGCTCAATCCAGAGGAGCTGAAGAGCCTTGAGACCATGATGAAGGAGTTTCCTCGTTTGGACACAGCCACCAAGAGGAAGGGAGATTCAGGGCAAAACCAGAGAGAGAGCCGAGATTACAGCAACCACAATGACATCATACCAATAAATAAAGGCAGCAACCTGGCCTTGACTAAGAAGAAACTGAAATGGCAAGAAGAGACGCAGAAAGCCCTGAATTTGCCAGCATTCAGAGGAGGCAATTTCATGGATGACTTTGAGGACAGTAACTACGTCGGTAATGCGGAACAGTCCCAGCCTCCAGCAGAGCAAGAGGTGATGGAGGAAGATGAACCAGAGGAGGAAGAGGAAAAGGAAGATGAGGAGGTGTTGAGTCCAGAGGAGGAGGAGGCCCGGGCCAAAGCAGAGCAGGAGGAAATGAGGAGGCAGGCAGCTGAAGCACAGAGAGCCAAGATGGAGGAGGAAAAGTTGGCTGACATCGCCTCGGACATGCTGCTGCGCTACATGGTCAAACAGAATAACGGGAACAAGAAGTACAGCTCGTCTCTGTCAAATGCTGCAGAGGACAAGAGGTCCAATGAGGAACAGGAAGTGACGGAGGAGGACGATATCGATCCCCAGACCATTGACAAGCTGATCGAAATCTCCAGCAAGCTCCACCTCCCGGCCGACGACGTGGTGGACATCATCAGCGACGTGGAGAAAAAGAAGAAGAAAGACGTGCCACCTGAGTTGATGTCACACTGGCAACAACCACTAAAGCCCTTGTCGTCTTCATTCTCATCTACCAATGGTTTCTCAGCATCACAGATTTCAACCAATCCAAATAGTTTCCCCGTCTCCAAACAATCCTCTCCAGCTGTCAATTTCCGCAAAATGTGGTTCCAGCCAACAAAATCACAGGATCTTTGGAGCAAACCTGCAAACCCTCTGCCAGCCAATCAAAATCCATGGTCAAAACCTCAGAAGACTCTGTCAATCAAACAGGACCTCTGGCTCAAATCACCCAAGTCTGTTTGGAGCAGCTACCCTTCTTACCCCTACATTTACCCATTCTACTACCAGAGGAAGCCCTATCCAGACTACTATCCCATGTATTTTCCACCTCCCCCAAGACCCAAACCCCGTTACTACATCCCCAAACCTGCTCTCACCTTCAATAACTTCCTGGGAAATTCTGTGGATGATGCCCACACTTTCCCTCCTAAACGCCGTTACCACAGCTGGGTCCAACCCCGGCTGAGAAAACCCCCCTCAGGCCTCCAACAGAAGCCTTACTACGTCAACTACCCCTTCCCACTTTACCCGCAGTCATTTCAGCCAGTACCTATGCCCAAACCACGTTCCTCTCCCCGAATGCTTGGAATCTCTCCTCAACAGAGGCAAATTTATTACTCGGCCCCGGCACCTGCAGTGATGAGGAATGAAGATTATTATGCAGCTGGAAAACAGTCAGACAGCAGCAGCAGCCGTGACGGTCTGGAGAAATACATCCAGCAGATACTCATGAAGAGACCACAGATGTTGGACTGAAGGAGGAATGAAAAGAGAGAGAGAAAGAATAGGGAGAATGGGAATAAGGAGAGATGACCAGAAAAGAATGTATTTCTTTCTGATTTTCTTTCGCTGGCATTCGGTTTTGTTTTACATATGTAACACGTTTCTTTCAAAATATTTTTGGTTTGTTGTTATTTGGAGAAGGACGGGACATTACAGAGGACTTGTTGTCCAGGAGTGATCTGGAGAAAATGAAACTTTGGTAGGAAAATGAAAGGAAAGATAGACATCTACGCTCCTCCTCTGTGTAAGGGGAACCAGGATGAACAAAGTCTGTTGGAGAACATGACGCTGCAAAGATCTGTATCATGTTAGAACTTCTCATCCAAAGTCCTGGCATGACAACGTTCTCCATTTGGACATTTTATAATGCCAACAACAACGGAGGATGTTTAGCTATGTTGTTACCTGTACCTTTTTAAAAGCTTGAGAGTTGGATGAATAGTAGGTAATGATGGATGCTGGGAAAAAAACATTGCAGCTGGTGAAATTTTACAGTACAGACACACAAAAAGAATATTTGTGGGATTATCTCAGGCAAGGGGGAAAAAAAAATCATAAAAACTGGCACATCAACACACCAATCACCTCTTAGAGACTGAAATCCATACATAATCTGGGAATGGACTCATGACAGGCTGCTCCTTATTTGCTCTTTTAAAATTAAGACATTTTTTTTTGTGTGCAAATGTATCCTTTTTTCTTTCAATTTAGAAAAATGCGGCCAAAAACAAACATCAGAAGAGAGCATCATTTCATTATATATGCTCAAACATTACCTCCAAAGCCTTGATAATGAAATATAACTCCCCAAAAAGCAGATTTCATATAAAAGGGCTCTGGAAGGCACACTAACACCACTATAATAGCTCGGATGACTCATCCTTTTGCATAACTTCAATTAACTTGTTGCTATGGTGCCAAACCCTGACCAAACTCTATATGGCATTCTTCTACAGTTGGTGGAAGCCAGGTTCTTTTCCTAAACTGCATTTTGTCCACAAATCCCACGAAAAGACTCAACCAACAATGTCAGACACTTTTTCAAAAACACCCCACAACTTTTTTTTTTTTTGTTGGCAAATGTTACTTAAAGAGTAGGAAAGGCTGCATGTTGTCCAACCACATCTAAAGGAATAAGCTACATTAGACTCTGGATATACACACACAGTAGTTTTTAGTGGAATAAATTCTTCATTCATTTTTGGTTTCTGCCTTTTTATGTGCGATTTGCATGTGAAGAGGCAAAAAAAACCAACAGGCAAAATCACCAGCCTTAAAATCCTTTAAAGATACCCTCTATGGTAAATCCCAACGTTTTCCTACAGCTGAGTGAAGACCGGAAATTTTAATATTCATCAATTAAAATCATTTGATTTATTTCCATTCTTTTTCTTGTTATCTAAATGTTGCACAATAATATATTTGATACATTTGTAGTTAGGAACTTGAAGAGGTTGTTTTCCAAACTCTGAGCAGAAATCTGCTGCCTTACATGTCACTGTGACATTCCGCCCATTGTGGTTTTTTTTTCTTTTCTTTTCTTTTCTTTCTTTCTTTTTTTGTACCACTTGATATTATCAATAAGACTGCAATCTGAAATCTAAAATGGAAGCAGATGGGATAATGGATCTCTTGGACTGATTCCACTGGAGATGGGAGCAGTTTGCTTATATTCAGGTGAATCTGTTCAATTTATAAATTAAAAACATGACAGAGCTAAATATACATATTAAATGGCTACTGATAATCAGTAATCAACTTCTCCTTTTTCCCCCTCTTTTTCAAATATGTCACTGGGAACAAGAGCAAATGTTGCTTTTGGTTTGTAGGTGTTGCTGACCTTTGTGGCTGTCTGTTGCTAAGAGATGAGCAAACCTCAGGCATCTACGTTGCCAACCCAGAACAGAATCATGTCATGGACTAGCAATGAAAAAAACAAACAAAAAAAAAAACATTACTTGAGGCCATTAGTCAAAAAAGAGGGTGAACCGAGTGGAGGAAATGGGAGTAAAAACAAAGCTTTTTGTCATTAAAAAAAAAAAAAAAAAAAAATCATTTGTTTTTTACAAGGAAGTTAAACATTAAGAAAGAGAAGGGGAAGAAAAAAAAAGATGAGGGCACAGTGTCTGCACGTTTCTGTGTACTTGCATTTAAAAAAGTGCTTATTTTTTTGTACGAGCATCAATTTAAAAAAAGCATAAAAAAAATCTTAAAGCTGACAGAAACAATGACATTGGTGTACCTTAAAAATCACTGTTTGAGCCATGTATGCGGCAAATATTGTCCGTGGTCTTTCTAGATGTACCTTGTTGTAACCATCGTAATAAACATGCGTTTTGCTGGATGTAAATATGCGCATATCAGTGACTACTTTTGCTACACATAAAGAAACAAATAAAGTCAATTATTTTTATTACAAAAATGCTTCATTGTGGGTACAGATAATTTTTATGTGAGTCTGGCAGGAGACAGGACAGGTCCTGGATAGCCCTGGACAGGATATGATCATGATGTTAATATACTGATGGATGGATGAATGGATGGATGGATGGTTTTTGTAGTTCTCTTCATGCTGATAGTTGTGCTTTTATTTATCCAGATTTTTTTTAGATGTTACGCATCTGAGAATCTGCAGCTTACCAGATTTTAAAAACCGTGAATTATCCAGAGTATTAATTAGTGGTGGGTGAGTAATCTAAGAGTGTTTTAACACTGACATTTGCACTGCATTAGTTAATGCAACCATCTTATTCACGCTGTGTTGGAACACCAGAGGTGCTGATACAAAGGGCTCCTGCAGACAAACGTAAGGTCGTCCAACAAGGGACAACTTTTGCTGCATAGCAATGCAACATCATGATCTCAGACAGGTAGTTGAACATATGGTCAGATACCAGAAGAGGAAAACGATTTGGATTTGTAATTTGCATTAGCTGCCCTGTCACTAGATAGCTGACTAATTGACTAATTGCTGTCTCAATCATGGTCTGGCTCGTTATAAAAACTACCCTCTCTATTCCCTTCTGATGAATAAATCAAATCTAGGGTGAAGAATGAGTATCCTCTGTGATCCTTGTGTGGGCCTTTGTGTTGATTATGGCTCAGGCAGTGACTTGAGGTTTGTGGGGGAAGAGAACAGGATCTGGCTTGCTTTGATACATCACGCTTCTCACAGGTGGGGGTGTTCAGCGGGGTGATTAGAGGTTAGAGCAGTCATCAGAGGAGACGCTGATCAAGTGCTGCGAGGATGTGCTAACACCTACGCGGAGCAGTAACCACAAATGCACGTCCGTGTTGAGGTTTGAGAAATACCTGCCGACATCTGCCGACAAGGACTTCCACAGGCTGTAAAATTATTAGAACAGACATGTGGAACATGCCTGATTGGTGTGTGTGTGTGTGTGTGTGTGTGTATGTGTGTAACAGAGAAACAGAAAGATGAGACAGGAATGATGAAATGGGACGTGCATTAGTAAAGGAGACAGTCAAAGCAGGACTGGAGGTACGGCTGAGACATAAGGTTAAAATGACTATAAGGCTGCGCTGAAATAGAATCAAATGAAAGGCTGCTTGTGAAAATAAACGAGAAGAGAAAGAGCGCACCAGATGACAGGGTGAGGAAGAGGTAGCGCATGGCTGGGCAGAGGCAGCGAGCGAGGGAGGGAGGGAGGAGAGAGTGAGGGATGAGACAGGGGAGGAGTGGAGTGGTTGATGGTTGCAGCTCTGCCCACGGAGAGGTGCGGTGATTCATGATGTCACATGGTGAAGACTGGGTGACTCATCCACCAACATCATCATGCAGCCACTGCAGAGCACCCAAACACACACACACACACACACACACACACACACACACACACACACACACACACACACACACACACACACACACAGAGAAGTACGCAAGCACATTAGACGAACCTATGCATGCATGTTCATTCAACTAATCAAACATATTCATGAACATGGTTGTATGGACAAGTTTGGGCACCCCTGGGCAAATCCCATATTTTGTTGCATCTGGGATAATAAAGTTAATCAAAGCAGTCAAGTAAATACAACCCCTGCAACAAACAGACATTAAAGAATTCTGATTTATTTTACAGGCGAAACCCCCTTAAAATGTACCATCTCGTTTGGAAAACTAGACGTTAGTGAACACTGAAAATGAATTTCATGTCTCCACAGTTTCCCTCCTGAGCTTAATCACTATGGCAAGCAGCAACCAAATGGTTGCCTCCGAGGTCCGGGCTGTTCCCACCCCTGTTGACATTTCCTGGACTTTGCCAACCTCTACAGGCATTTCATCAACGGGTACGGCTCAATTTTGGCCTCTGGTGGTGCCTTTTGAGAGATGAAGCTTGCCCTTGCAGACTCACGTCAGTCTGTGGTGGAGGTCAACACCTAAGTCAAGGGAGTGGGAGCCATCCTGTGCAAATACTACTCCTAAAACCAGAAAGTCCATCTCTGTGCCATCTTTACTTGCAGAGAGAACATGTTTAGGCTGTGTAACATGGTTTTGCCTAGTGGTCCAGATACTCTCTGCCAGAACCCAAAGCTGGTGGTTGCGCTTGGTAGCCTTTACAGTGGATTCTGTGGGCGGATGCGCTGGGAGGTGTTGTGAGCATGTCTCTGATGGGCTGATGGTGGAGTAAAAGCACAAAACTTTCACAAATCTTCAAAGTGAAAGTGGTAATAATTGAAAAGTTATAAAAAATATTCAAAGACTCTCCTGCTCTTCTGACTGAATTTGTTATTGACCTGGCTTGGAAAATAGAGGAGCTACAGGTGAAACTGGCACACAGGTGGATGCTACAGTGCTCACTTCTACAGATAACAATCCTGCCCTTGGTCTTAAAAATATAGACTTAGAAATAGACTGAAATCAAGCAACATTGAATAAAATAACACGGTTAATGGTTTGAGCTTGGTCTGAGCTCCCAAATAATTCCAGAAAACCCCCCGGTATACAAACCAGTTTGGAATGACCAGCAGATGGTGGCATTACAGAACGCTCAACAAGTAAAAATCATTTCATTCTTTACATGATGGATTCAACATGAATACGATTAAATGTTCATGTAGCAATAGAAATGAAAGAAGCAATGGTGTAATATGAGGGTGAGCGCTGATCGGTATTGATCACACTAACGTAGAGTGAAACAGAATAATAAATACTGTATATGTGTGGTAGATGACTGTTGACAGTATGCAGAATAAGGTTATTTTTAGTTTTTATTTTTAGTTAAAAATGTAATTCAAAATTTTAATATAAATATAAGTTAATTATAAAATAATTCATTTGATTTAATGGACGGATCAATATTCTTGATAGTCATAAAGATATTAGAGATTAGAGAATAATATGTATATACTTAAAAAAAAATCAATCATTGATTTGCGGCATCACCCGCTTAGAACTACTCGAAATTATACGAGTCACATGACCCTGCGATACGACCCAGAAACCCGGAAGTACTAGACCTCTTGCTTTCAAACTAAAATTAGGAAGTGTAACAAAGCAATTTGATGATTGTTTCAAATGCCGAACAAGCGTTAACCCTTATGCCACAGTCAAAAATGAGCGGAACTAGGACTTTATACAAAACATTAAACCCGTTGCCTGTCAGCGCTTTTCATTTTCAGCTATTAGCCTGAAATGTGAACAAAAGTAGCAACGCATTTATTCTGAAAATGTATCGGAAGTTGTGTAGCTGAACACAAAAGATGGCTTTTGACAGGATGGTCTCTGTCGGGACTGCCCGTATTTTATACTTCAGCGTAACGTCCAGACAATAAACATATTTCTAAGTTCATTTCAGGGAGCAACAGACTTTACAGAGCTTGTCTTGTAAATCTTTATGTGTCGGTTAGCTTGGTTTGTTTGAGCAACGAGATGAAGCCGCCTCCTCGTAATCGAACTAAACCACATCGCCTCCTGAAACCCGACGTGGTACCACAGTGTTCAGGTAAAGTGTCCTGCAAATGGCAGCGAGCGGAGAAGAGGAAACTCCTGAGTGCCCTGAAAAAACTCAGCAAGACAACCGGAGGCCACGGAGACATCGACTATGCATTGCTGAAGAAACACGTGCCTACCCGGTCCATTTCAGAGGTACGGCGGTCTGTTCTTCCAGATATATATTGGGTTAGTACTGACAAACACAAACACACCCTGCCACCTGCCTTTCCCCACTTTAGATCCACTCTGCGATAGAATTTCTGAAGAACAAAGTGATCTCTTGTGCGAGCCTTAAGCTGAAAAAAACGAGGTGGGAGGAAATGAAGGTCAGAAAGCCCATCGAGGTGTGGACACACATGGCTTCTGCTGTGGCCGGAACCCTTGAAGAACCCATTTCTAGTGCTTTCTCTCAGGTACAACAAAGTACAGACATTGATAAAAATGCGTTGGGTTAGATTATTCTTATTCATTTGTTTCTAATTTTATGGTTATTCATTATAGAAGTGGAGTGATAAAACTACAGTATGTGTCAAAAAGTTTCAAGTCATTAGGATGCTTCTTTGCCTTGATATAATAATAATTATTATAATTATAATAAAAAAACAAACAAAAAAAAAACCCTTCCATCTCCCTTGCCCCACTGTCCTCCTCTCTCAGATGCTCACAGTATCATCCACGGAGCCTCGCACCCTGAGGAACTGTGACCCTCCCCAGGTCCTCAGACCACCCACAGACAAAGACAGGCCTGCTGGTCGCACCATCCCTATGAGACCAGTGCCTCAAGGTGTGTCATTTATCAGCTCTTCATTCAAGCAGCCCTCAGCATAGGGCTTTTTTTAATACCATCATATTGTTTCATTAATATAACATCATGATGCTAACGGCATTATGACCTTTTCTTGCCTAAAAATGTAATTAATTGCAACTGTTATGCTGTGTTTTAATGGCTAAATCGCAAATGCACTGTTTCCATTGGTTTAGCAGGAAAATCAAATGGAAAAAATACTAGTACCAACACTGCTTGTCCTCTCCTGGTACACAAGACTCCAGCACCAACTGTAGGCTCAGCCAAGAGACTCCCAGCACCACCTAGAGTGGTTACAGTGCCAAACGGCAAAATTCCTGCACCCCAGCCTTCAACTACAGCTGCAACCTCACCTGCTGCCACCTGCTCCTCTCAAACTGCTGCCACCTCCTACCAGCCAGGTACAGCAGAAATATTCGTTGCACGTCCTACACCCCAGCACCCTGCCAAACAGACTGGCATCCCAGTCACAGGATGTGCCACGCCGACTTCTAACTCTTCAGCTGTGGTAAAGACTCAGAGTATTGGCAGCTCTGTAATCGAGACTGCCCAGCAGCCGTCGGAACATCCTGCCACCACCTCTACTTTAAAGTCCACTTCATCCAGTCCTCACATGCCCTCCTCTTCCCCTGCCACTAGTCTCACCCCACTAACCAGTCCCACGTCATCCTCCATCAGCTCTTCCAGTTCAGCCATTTCCAGCTGCTCCTCCACTCACCCCACGCCTCCACTCTCCACCGCTGCCGCGGCACTTCACACCAGGATCGGTCGCACCAGCAAATATGCTACAGAAGACAGTTCCAGGACCTTTGGTCTCAAGTACATAGTGGACTTTGAGAAGATCTATCGCTACTTGAGTGTCATCCACAAGCCGAATGAAGAGTGCCATCTTACCCCCATGGGTGAGTTGGAGATCCACTGCTTGGTATTTAGTTTGTTGTGGCCCATACCAGTGTGATAACCAATTATTGACTTGGACATAAAGGCTAAATTATTAGACTGGCAAGTTTATTTTGAAGTGTTGGTTGCCTGTTGGTTTGCACCATCTGAGTGTGTGTGTGAGTATGTGTGTGTGAATGGTCTGTAGTGGAAACCGCTTTGAGAGGTCGATTACACTAGAAAATTGCGAAACTAAGTCATAGTATTGTCCTTCACTTTCCAGAGAGTGCTATCATGCTGCACCTGGTGATGTCTCTCCCAGAGGAGCTTCCCCTGCTGGACTGCAACAAACTGCACAAACATCTGATCCAGGTACTGTAAAGATGTGTATGTAGAAAAGTTAAGTTGCTCAGCGATTGTGTTTTCACTTGGTTTAACTCAGTGGATGTTGACCAGTTGTCGACAGTTTGAAAGGTAAAGCAATGGACAGGGACACAAAAATATATTATATGAATAAATATATTTTTTTTTACACATGTGCATCAGACTTCTAAAGGTCATGGCACCTTAATAATTTGTGCTGGTATTAAGGGAAGAATGGTCTCTCAGTCAGTTTCATAAGGCAGTCACCTGGAATGGATTTTAATTGAATTAAAGCTTAGTAGCAATAGCGGGCTGCAGTGGACTCCTCAAAAGAGAGACTGACTTGTGCAGATACAAGGACTCCACCAGAGGGCAGCATCAGGCCACATGTGAAGACTCCTAGATTTTACATCAAGTGTATTTTGATCTCGGTTCATTGATTAACATCAGATTTCTCACACGGAGTCCAGAGCATAGCATAGCAAATATGATGTATAAAGAAAAGAGGCTGGAGGAAAAATTACTGTAGATCTTTGTCTAATAATGCTGTTACCAAATATAAGGAAGTTATTCCATCTTTATTATCTCCATTGCCATGTGCCAGTTTTACAGAGGGCAATGTCCTAAACTATACTCCAGCAGACATAGATTATCTAGTTGATAGTACTGCTGCTTCATTAAATACAACCCTTGACTTTGTTGCTCCTCTGAAAAAGAAGGTCATAAATCAGAAGCTGGCTTCATGGTACGATTCACAAATATGTACTTTAAAGCAGATATCACGAAAGCTGGAAAGGAAGTGGCTATCCACTAATTTAGAGGAATT